>VKOC01016967.1:0-177017 GCA_009364415.1 Spea multiplicata
CCTCTGCCTCCATAAATGCCTTATACCCCCTATATGCCACTCTGCCATATAGGGAGTTAAAAGGCATATTATGGGACAGAGTGGCATATAGGGGGGTATAAGGCATTTCTGGAGGCAGAGTGGCATATAAGGGGTTAAAAGGCATTTATAGAGGCGAGTAGCATATAGGGGGTTAAAAGGCATTTCCGGAGACAGAGTGGCATAAAAGGGGGTTAAAAGGCATACCATGGGACACTCTGCCTCCAGAAAAGCCTTATGCCCCCTATATGCCACTCTGCCTCCAGAAATGCCTTATACCCCTATATGCCACTCTGGCATTTAGGGTTTAAAAGGCATATCATGGGACAGAGTGGCATATAGGGGCTGTAAGGCATTTCTGGAGGCAGGGTGGCATATAGGGGGGATAAGGCTTTTTACACAAAAAATATTATACAGTTAGTTCAAAAAATAAATTAGTTTACTGACCTTCTACTTCTTCCACTTTGGGACTTTTTCATCTAGACCTCCGTCCTCTGGTAGCTGCAGGCCGCCGTTTTCTATGCTAACAGGAAGTCACTGACATGACATCCGGTGCTCCAGCAGTCTGAGTGCGAGGGGGCGGAGCTTTCACCCCCTCATGCTGCTCCCATCACTATGCGGCCATCAGATTGCTGGGAATGTAATCTAAACGGCCGATGCATGCTGATGCCGCCGGCCAGAGCTACATTAATTCTTTTTTTCACCCCTCACGCTGCTCCCATCACTAGGCGGCCATCGCACACAGCCGCTGGGCGATGATGCCAGCAGACCGGCGCTGCTTTAATACTTTTTTTTATTTAATATGGCAAGCTGGTCCGGCTTGCCATATTAAATGAAAAAAATAAATAAAGTAGCGCCGGCCACATCAGCACGCAGTGGCCGTTTAGATTAGATTTTGGGGGGCAATTTTCCCTCTGCCCAGCCTGCCCCTGGCACCCCAGGAGGCTTCCAATCCCACTCGCAGCCGCTCAGCGGCTGTTTTCAAAGTTAGTCTGCCGGCCGCCCGGCCCACGGATCTGCCACCCCACCGGGAAATTTCACGGTATTTGTCTGTGTGAGCTTGGATGTGTAATTGTGTGTGTAAGAATGGAAGTGTAATTGTGCATGAGAGCATGCATGTGTAAGTGGGTGAACGTGTGTAAGAAAAGATCTTTGAGTTAAATAACATAACATTGATATTGTGCATCCATAACTATAC
The DNA here is from genome assembly GCA_009364415.1 of Spea multiplicata. Lineage (NCBI taxonomy): Eukaryota > Metazoa > Chordata > Amphibia > Anura > Pelobatidae > Spea > Spea multiplicata. The sequence continues at coordinate 1,217 of VKOC01016967.1, forward strand.
CTACTGAATAAAAACACTGTACCTTTTACTATACAATATTTATATCTTTATCAGTATGCATTTATCACAATTTGCATAGCACAGCGTTATCAGTACATCCCAAGGCAACAAACTTCCAGTGTAATCACAATAGCTCTGATGTCATAAGCCCACGTTGCACTGGAGATGTCACTTGACACTTGGTTGCCTGAAAGTGTAGAGCTTTATTCTCATTCTCAGTAGAAATCTGAAGAAACTTGTGCATATTTTGTTTTCTTACATTAATATCCAATATGCTGGTTTTCCAGCCACTGTATCCCTGTGACCACGGGGAGTTCTTCCCCCACCAATGTCACATCTGCTTGCGGCGCTTCAAAAAGCTATGGATTTTAAACGCTCACTTGAAGACACACAGCAAAAAATCAAGAGAGAACAATGATCAACAACTGCCCATAACTATTAATGGTGTGGAGCAGACAGAAGACTTACGTATTACCACCGGTTCATTTGAACAATGCATGACCTGCGGAGACTTTTACATTACTGATGCCCCATTTTCCATCGGAACAACAGAGATCACAGAGGGCCAAGAAGAACAGATCCTGGAAGATCCTGCGTTTCTCGCAGCTCTGGATCCTGTGACAACCTTCCAGGCCTGGCAAATTATGAAAACGGGAAAAGTAGCTGAAGTCCTTCCCGCTAAAAGATATCTCCAGACAGATGCGGTTGACTGCATGCCCCCCAAGAAGAAGGCCAAGAAAAAGGCCAAGAAGTCCAACAAGACGGCCAAGAAGAAGGCCAAGGACATTAAATAGAAGACTCGCAGTGTATGTGTGAATCAGCGAATAAAATATTGTTTAAAAATCTAAGTTGGTCTCTCTTATGATTATACGGGATGGAAACTGTATAAGAATGTATTTCCCTCACACAGACTAATTGAATAAAAGAATAATTGTGACTTGAGCTGAACACCGATATCCTTTTAAAATCTCCTGTTTGTAAATGTAACTTGGGTTTGTTCTCTTTATACATTTATATGCGGTTTGAAGAAGTCTACTCACAGGATGCTTGGACCTTGTAAGCAAAGGGTTCTGTTTTATTCCTTTACCTAAAAAGCACCCATATATTCTGGGGTTTCTTTTAAATTTCATATTGATAACGGTTTCCCCAGCCAATTAAAAAAGACGTTCTTCAACTGACGTCTGCAGGCAACAGTAGAAAAAGGCACAACATGTGAAGACACGCAGCGGCAGATCAAGACAGAGAAGAACCCAAGTATTGATCTGAGAGATACCCATACTCCCTGAGTCCCAACAGTCCTGGTGTTTATGAGACAGTCCTGATTTTTGCGTGTTGTCCCATGCAGATGGCTGCTTTTGAGGGAAGTCTGAATCATGACCCCCTACAACAGATATAAACACCTTAACATGGGTATGATATCAAGATAAGACAAACTTCACCCATTAAAGCTAAATACTAGATAAAAGGTAATTTTTTTAATGTAAAAATCCTGGACATTAACTGTGTTTTGTGTGAGAAATTATTTTTCTTTACATAGTCTGGCTAAGATGTACTTGATTGCTATAATAAAAGTAAATGTTAAAAGATGGGAACCAGTGTGAACTCTCTATATGTCCACTGGTGTCACAATTTGGCCTAGGGCTGTGCTTAGAGGAGGGTACAAAACCAGGGGCAGATAACCCAATCAGGCTCCTCAGTGCACGGTTAGGGCAGTTAAAAGGTGTCTGATCTCCCCAACCAGCACAATTACACTAAACATGCCTGTACCTATGGCAGCGCCCATGAAAAACCCATGTTTGCCGATGGCTGAGTTTTCTAAAGAGCCCTTTCGAAACTATTTTGAACCGACACGGGGAGAAAGGAGCGCATCGGAGTAATGTGACCCCACGTGACCCTGCGGTGTCAGGCAGGATGTATGTATATGTGTAAATATGTTTGTATATATATATATATACACACACATATGGGAGCATACATGTGTAATTGTGTGTGTGTGTGAGCATTGATATGTAATTGTGTGTGTGTGTAATATTGTGTATGTGAGAATGAATGTGTAATTATGTGTGTGTGTGTGTATAAGTGTGTATGTGAGAATGGATGTGGATTGTGTGTGTGCCACTTTCTTTAACACGATAAACTGCATTAGCTGATTCAGGGAACACCTTTGAAATAGTCAGCCAAGTTTTTATAAATTATTACCATAATAATAATAATAATAATAATAATATGTATTAATTATTATTAATAATAACATATTCATATTTATAAAATAATAAAGAAACAGGTTTGTGCAACAGTCCAAGATTTTTCAATTCTGAGGTCCTAAAACTTTATCTACTCTATATATTTTTCTATATTGGCCCAAAAGAATCATATTCACTAAAAAAGTTGTTATTGATTGCTGTTTTAGAATCAGGAAAGATTCTTTGAAACTAAAGTTTCAGCGGTTTAATGTTTTCAAAAGGAAGTGGGAAATGCTTATTTTTATATATTTTTTGTTTTTAACCTTGTCAACTATGGGTACTTGAGGAACCAAAAGACTTTTATATTTTGTTGTACTTGAAAATACAATATATAATATTGTTAAAATAATATATATATATATTAAAAAAAAATATTATACTAATTTAAATATAAATGAAATTCTTAACTCCTGCGTATTTTGTGCATTGGCATCCTTACACATTATTCTGGTCGTCTAGAGTCAGTACTAAGTGTTAGATATAGTATAATTTACTTAAAAGCATAGGTCTGTACTTAGCCCGTGTGCCAGGAGAATCACAGGGGCCTTCCTATGATTATGAACAATTTCAATGCAAAAATGTTTTGAAAAAGTGGCATTTTAGGTATGGCTGGTAAGCTAATGCTAGCTCTGTGACTACCTTTGAGTGGCTCTCATACAATTGACGTAGTCTGGAGGAGGGTGATGTATCAAAATATTTTAGTACAATTAAACTAACAAAGAGAATAATAGAATAATACATGAATAAAATGGTTAAAATATATTTTCTATGCGAAATTTTCCTCAATGAATTTGCATGAAATTGTTCACTAGCATGAATAGCTTCCCTTAGTAAGGAGTTACACGGTGTATGGGCACAATAGAGACATTTCAAGATGTGAATCCTCAATGGGAAAATGTTCTTTATATTAAAAATGCACAACTTCTAATACGTCCAAAATAATATCAGTCATTCCTGTGTAACTCCATGGAACTAGAAGTTTTGGGCGAAATAAGCATTCCACAACTTCTCGCGCTTTGAAAATTGCTATATATTTACCTACCAATCCTCAGTATAAAAAGATCCCAGTAGATGACTGTAGGACTTGCAATAAAAAGCAATCTCAACGCCAAAAACAGATCAGAGGGTGCATAGAAGATGCTTAATAAAGCAGAAAAGAGAGACTCACCCAGGGAAGACATGACTTCAAGGGCACAAGGTCATGGCTCAGGAACTGCATCAAGCAGCAACTTAATCTCTCTGCAAACATCAGCTGGATGCTTCCTTCTGGACACACACACTTTTAAGACAGTCTGCTAAATATTTATGTGTTTTTAAATCACTTTTCAGCAAAAATGTTTTAGCCTCTCCAAACACATTTGGCTTAAATGGGCAAACTATACAACAAAAGAAGGAGAAAGCCAACTGCTACCTTTTCCACAGGGCAACCGAGGATCTACCTGGGTATCAGACACTACAAAGGCCTGAGATTCCAGTTAAAGTGCGAGTAAAGGTTTCCTGCACTACTTTTATCATACGAGATTCAGTTTTCTCCGTCCCAGTGTGCAGAGCTACAGGGGCATCCTAACACCAGTATGCTGCCATATTTGTAGTATTGAGAAGCAGACATCTCGAAAAGTGTAAAATGTATTGGAACAAGCACTTGAGTCTTCTTACGGACATAGCATACCAATTACGCCACCTTGTAGATTCCACTGATTTGATTGTTTGTGTTCCTGGATTCTGTTTTACGAGGAACACAAATGCTGAGAAGATCTTGCTAACAAGAAACATCATTTGATTTGACTGAAAGGCAACATGCTTACGGGGCAAGATTAATGGCTATGGCGTTTGCTGTCATTTAGAAAAGATGAGAATTGTAGCTTTTGGAACAAAGAGCAGGAACTCTGTCGTGTTCATATTGTTTTTAGATCGCAGATAATCCAGATGAATCCATTAGTAATGGTGCATAATCCCCTTGTCACAAATTTCCAAATGCTAACTCTAACATGATTTAAGTAAGGCATTTTATTATTTCTCAATTAAAAAGATATTGATTTTTTGGTTAAGTTAACACAATGTCCAGTACCTGATGGTTGTATATCACTAGAAAAAAAAAGAAAATACTACACACATAAAGCGAAAATTAAATCATCTTTCTTTTCTTCTTCATTATTATTATTTAATATTATTAGTATTATTATTATTAATAATACAGTGGCAACAATTTACGCAACGCTTCGTACAGTCCATACATTTAAAGGGTATGACAAAACTAGAACTGACTGACTAAAATAATCCAATACATTAGGCAAAGTGAGCCTGGCTTACAATTTTACAATCTAGAGGAAGTAAAGATGAAGACATTCCCTAGGTCTAAACTAGGCATGTGCTTTCTTGCGGGATAATCTCCAAAGCTTGAAAGTCTTTAGAACTGTCAAAGACTAGTCATACAAGACAATAATTGGTTTGTGGATGTCTAAACAAGTAGGTCTAAAAGGTTTTAATGCCTTTTATATATGGTCAATATCCAGGCTGACACCAAGCTGGGGGGGGAATAAACTATGGTTGATAATAACCCTATGGAAATGATGCTATAATTTTTTTGTAAAACGTGGAATCCCTAGCCTGGGAATAATTACTGTAAATATATTGTTCATAGTATTTTGTTAGATCTGTGATCGATTAGGGCATCTGAATGGAAACCATACCATAACGTGAAGTTCTGATTGAAAAATCCCAGGGTAAATACAAATGAAGTTTGTTTGGCTTTTTTCCAAGTTTATCCTGAAACACTGAATTGTTCCAGTTGTGCATTTCTAAACATTAAAAAAAGCATATTCTACCTCTCAATCATAACCCTAGGTACTTTCTTAATACTTGTGTCAATATACAAAAAGTCGTTGTCTTCGAGACCACTTTGTGTATGGTATCTGCCGAAAAGGAATGAGCAGGTTATATTCTTGAACAGATATTCTACTGTTGGAAAGACGTTTATCCTAGTGGAAAGTTTGCAAATATTGAAGCCAGACGTAAGTCAAATAACCACATATGATATATATTTACTTAAATGATGTAAGGCATAGCTCTCTTCTAAAAAAAAGTTAAAAAAATGGGGAAAACATCAATGTTGTAACCAAATACTAAAAGGGCATGTATTGTACTTTACATATATAAAATTGAGTTGTTTTCCTATGTCTGAGTATGGGTGTATATGCATGTACCGGTATATGCATTATGTCATAGTAGGTCATTGTACAGCGTATAAACAGCATAAGGAAAAAAGCAACTCTGTCGCCATGACATATGCAGAGATTTTATGTCATTATGAATCAGTGATTATAATCGGTTATTAAGTACTTGAAGTATGTGGGCAAGAGGATTACGTTAGCAAGGAATTCTTTTGGACACTTTAAGACAATGAACTACTGTCTGTCACTTCATTTTTTCCAGATAAGCAGCTGTAATGGCACTTTTAAGTCTATAGGTATAATTACCTTGCAAAATCTGATCAGAATAATAAAAGGCAATAGTAGAGTTATTTTGTTATTTATTGCAACTCCGCACATGCAACAATGGAAATAGGGCTGAATAGTGGGCCTTCCTTCTGCTCTTTTGCTTTATTTCTTCTAACATTAGGAATTCTAATATCAGTCAGGACAGTAGTTCTCACTCAACCAAACAAAGGGTTTTTCATATGTCCATAATCGTAATCATATAGACACAACCATGATGTCTTAAAGCTCTAGGCTGATGCAGTCCATCCAACCACTGGACCTAATCGCATATTATAGAAAGAGATGAGGGTAAAATTTACTAGGAAAGGGACATGGGGAGAATACTGCAGGATGGGTTAGAGAGGAGAGAAGTGAAATATAGAGGAAAAAGAGGAAACAGATTGGTGTAGCTGGAAGAAAAGGGGAGAATAAAATAATTTGGATAAGTGATAGTAGGATAATATGAGAAAGAGAAGGGGAAAGATGACTTGAGGAAAAGGGAAGGAGAAAACATCATGCAAGGTAAAGACATAGCTAAGGTAGAGTGGGTTCTTCATACAAGCTACCAACATTTATTTAATTGTTGGTAGCAATGTTCATTGCATTCATTACATGGTCTGTGTCAAAGGTGCATGCATTGTGCTTAGGTGTTTACTTGTTTATGTTGTTAAAGTTGTGTTATACGCTGGAATAGGCTCAGGCCAGTCACCCATGGGTACGGTTCATATTATTTTATTTTGTTGAGTTTTGTTGTTGCTTTCTTCATAGTTATAAAATCCCAAATAAAGTTAGTAGTTTAGTTTCTCGTTCCAATTGATTTCAAGTTTTCTTGAGCTTCTTTTTTAAGCACCATGGATTCCGAACATGTTGATGTACCAATATAGAACTAGATTTCCACATCAATACTAGCACACTGCAGCAGATGATTATATGCTGCCACGCTTCTCAAGTGGAATAGTTTAATTGTATAATTTCAAAGAGAAGTTTGACCTTCACATATTTAATTCAGTTCCATGCTTTTCACGGTAAATAAATTTGCCCGGGAGCAAGTTCCCAAATAATGATAGCTAACAGATTTTTTTCTAATTCCTATGATTTCAGATACTATCATTTTTCTATGTAATATGTGCCAGACAATGTGAGAGGCTATATACATATAGGGAATAGACGAGATGCTATGAACCTTGAGCCTTAGTATCTACATGAAACAATAAAGTTGTTTGTACAACAACTTTTGCTTTCATTGTCATAAACATGACTGCCTCTAGGGATGTCTTTAACACGGGCCAAAAGATGCAGGGGTCCTCGGCCCTTGGCTTCCCTTATGGCCCCAGAGCACCTGTCCTTTGAGTCTCTTAAAAGCATCAATGGCCAATAAGTGGAGGTCTCTGCAACTGTCACCATATACTTCTTCATTAATTATTATTATTATTATTATGTTTTATTTATATAGTGCCAACAATTTACACAGCGCTTAATACAATACATATATTCAAGGGATATGATAAGATGAGAATTGACAGACTAAGACAAACCGATACATTAGGTGGAGAGAGCCCGGCTCGCAAGCTTACAATCTAGAGGGAAATGGGGTGACAAACATAAAGAACAGAGAAAGGGTGAGAGGTAGTGTGGGGTTTTTATCAATGACACGGAAGTTCTAGCAGCTAAGATGGTGCGGCTTCTCTGAAAAAGTGAGTTTTGAGATGTCTCTTTAATTTTGGGAGGGAGGGTTCGGTGGAAGTAGATTCCAGAGATATGGGTCAGCCCGAGAAATCTTGTAGATGAGAAAAGAAAGAGGTGATAAGTGAGGAAGAGAGCCTTAGCCCATGGGAAGAACATAAGGATCGAGTAGGAGAGTATTTGCTTATGGGGGCAGAAATGTATGGATGAGTAGTGTTATGGAGGGCCCTATATGTTAGTACCAGGATTTTAAATTTAATTCTAAAGGTAATAGGGAGCCAGTAGGGAGGGTTTCACAGAGTGGGAAAGCAGAAGAGATGTGGCGTGGCTCCTCACCTGCAGTTGTGGAGCGCCAGGATATGACCTCATATCCTACCACCCAGCAACAGGGAGCATGCAGACCGGAAAGGAAGAAGCATTTCCGGAGTTTGTACCATCTGTTTCTCAGACCTCTGCCTACAGCCTCATGTGCCTTTTAAGAGGCAGGTGCCATGGGCCCCTAAGGTAAGCCTGGGTCAAGGGCAGCTGCCCATTTTGCTTACAGGTATAGAGCAGGGAAGGTCATTTAAATAAGTTTGCCCAATGACCTATAAGATGGCCCTGGCTGCTTTCTCTTATCTGACATGTGACAAATAATGGGAGCGCTAAACAGAAATACGGGATGCAAAAATACAAAAATAAATATAATAAAAAAATTACCCAACAGAATGCTGTGTCATTATAACCAACATTATGAATATCATTTTAACAGAATATATATTACATCAAAAATTACATAAAAATCTAAGTAAGTTGGCAGAGTTATGTATTTTAGATAGCTCTACCATGATTGTTAAGGGTATACAGTTGCAGTGGCGTATGAGAGTAACCCAAAATTTCAACGTTTATCAGAGATATACTATATGGCCTTTGCAATCATTGTACTTTTTTGCTGGTATGTATATTGAACTTATAATTTACTCAAACCTTTGTCTTTTATATTAGCAGGATTAATGAAACGTACAAAAAATCATAGTGTATAAAACAGAGATTTAGTGAACAAATATAGTTAAATCATTTAAATGTTATCAAGTGCAAACATACATGGAAGTCTCTAATAAGTATCCACGCTGAAAAGACCATCCAAAATGAGCTTTAGCTTAGACATATGGCTGTCGATCTCTGGATTTTTAATGTGAGAGATTTGTTATCAACCAAAACAAGGCAAAACAGCAAAATCCACTGTGCTTGTGTGTGAGTCATCTAAATAATATGCAGAGATGTTGAAAGCCAGCAGTTGGCAGTAGAATTGGGTATTTTGTTGAAAAAATGTTCTTTATTTAGTATGATTTGTACCAAGAAGCTGTCACTGCCAAAAGGCGTATGATTTTGCAGGATGTTTTGCGTAGTTGGCTAGTACAAAGTTCAAAATATATAGCCAACAATGAGCCATGGGAAGATGCAAAAGGAGCTGGTACATAAATATTCACGTTATTGAAAAATAACACATATTACCTAGGTATGTCAAAGGCTGGCTGTTCAGGGGCTCTCCTGCTCTGCGGAGTTGAGGTGGGATTAGGAAAACAGAGTTGTTGCTAAAATGGTGGCTGAGCAAATCTTTTCCTTTTACCCAGAGAATAAATCATTATTCTGAAAACTGTTAATTAGCTATGATACATGGAGCCCAGAGGACACAGGTATGTTTATTACCTCTTTAACTGTAAAGGTTACCTAGCCCTAAAGGGAGAGAGCTTAACACTGCTTTTCGGGAGGATCCCTTGAGGTCAATGCCTCCTGAGCATAACTGGGGACATCCCTAGAGCTCCCCTGAAAAACAGCACTCCCCTGCCCAAGAGAAAGAGGAAAGTGACCTAGAGAAGCAGGGAAGCAGCACTTCACTCGAAGACCTTGGGTCAATCCCAGTTCACAGGTATGATCTTGAGACAGGGGCCAAGTTGGCTGTCCCTAATGCATAGATATTGTAGTTAAACAGCCATGCATGACTCCACGTAATCCGCATTTTGTTAGGGTGTCTAAGTCCATTTTCAGACTTGTGAAGTGTCAACCAAATTCAAATCACAAACCTGGTTAAGTAATGACTGAATAAATAAACAATATAGCCTAAACCCTCTCTGGATTTTTTCCCTGGCAGTTCCCTCATGTGTTATTATCCCGGAAGTAAAAAGTCTGTACTCAAGCTGGAAAATCCCACGGCTCACTAAATTGGGTGGATGGATCCCTATAATACTTGAGCCTTGAGGCATCTCTTATGAAAAGCCATTTCTGTGCTCATCCCTTTGATTTGCTCCTTGCACGCCTCCTAGTAAAAATCCCGTTGACGCCCTCTGTCAATTGGAGCCTATAAAATCTAGAAAAATGAATAAGGTCCTGCGTCATTATACAGAGGATTACTATTGTTCTGTTATTACATACAGGCAGAAAGTATGATAACCTGAAAAGTAAGCAGTAAAACTCAAGTCTTGTCTCCACTATGCCGTCCACACCCTCCTTACTGACTCAGCTGTCAATTTTGCAACAAGTCAAGGGCAATCCAAAATCCAGATACTTTCTCAACATCAGCGGCGAGGAAACTAAAAAGACAATCATCGTTATATCACTCCTAGTAGTCAAAAACTACATGTCTCATCTTGTTCATTATACTTTTTTTTGTATGGAACTATCATACAAAAAAGCAGAGAAATTAAACCTTTGCTACAGAATGCTTGAGATTATTCCTTGTGTTTTACTTGTTGATTATTATCCTGTGTTGATTATTCAAGACGAAACAAATTCTTTGGAACGTCTACTTGGAGAATAAGTTAGCCAAACTCTTCATTAAGAGTGTGAATCCCCACAAATACTCATGTCGCTTTGCATTTAACCATAAGCACCCTCCTACTGTCAGCCCCAGAACACATGGTATAGATGGTATAGATGGTTGTGATTGGCCACTGGGGGTAATTAGCCATATGTAGCAGGAATTTCCTGCGTCACCTTAGACAGAGAAGCATATGCACATAACTACATTACATATTCCAACATATGTCTTGTTCTGTTTTAGCGAACGGTATACCAGTGTTGGATCTCCAAGCTCGGAGAACTGCCTTGTAAACCCAAGAATAAAAACTCACCATATGGAATACAGAAAGCTTGAAAAGAATTTTATAGTCATGCCTCCCACTCAACCTCCTTGAGAAATAATCTCCTACGTTTATATAATAACTAATTATACTTCTCTGCTGTGAAATATATATTTATATGTTAATCATCTGGATTACGATATAAATCAAACTGCTCACAAGATAAAAAGGTAAGTGAACAGGGCAAAGGTTCTTATTCCAGTGCTAATGGTATACTAAAGGGAATCTTGGGCAGGTTGATTCATCAAACCGTCAACTTAGAGCGACAAACGTGCATAAAGTTAGACAAAAGAAATCTCTCTCAGTTGGCATATGTCCAGTATGTTCAAATGGTATCCTCTAGTTCTCTCCTTTGGCCAGGATAAGAGAATATTAAAAAAATTACATTTAAAAAAGCCCACACATAAAAAAAATGCAGAAATGAACTTAAAGATAATACAATCTTTCTTATTACCATAGATGTTTGTATCATAAGAAGATAAAATGTTTGTAACATTAACAACGTTAGGCCAGATTCTTTATTTCATTCTTTTGGACCCCAGCGTCAAGTGTTTTCACGCGTTCCAAAGCCACATTGTCAAATATAGCACTCCGCATCATTGTTACCGTGTGGGTTAATTGTATTTGGTTAGGCGTACGTTTTGCCCTAAAATATACTTAAAATGAAAATTAAAGTGTTCCTAGTACAAGGAGCATGCATGTGGTTCATCAAGCTTCAGTTCAATGAGCTCCCTTATTATATTCACATGAGATGATGATGCTAGCAATGCCTCATTAGTTGAATGGAGCCTTTTTGTCCCTCTGTTTAACTAGGTCTCCGTCATTAGTAATGATTGCTGGTCCCTGCAATCATACTTTCAACCAAATCATATGGGATTGACAAAATTGATATTTGTGAAAATGAATAAAACAAATATCCCTCGATAGATAATAAACTAAAATCTATATACCTTCATCTGTAGGTTCTGCATGTCTTAGGGAAATATGTAAAAGGTATATGAAATAGCTGGCAGTAAGAGCGTAGCAACTCTTGGTCAACAAACGGATTTGTTCGTAGATATCAGCATAAAAAATAATTGGAAGCTACCGACCTTGCAAGCTAATATTAAATAAAAAAGGTCTGCATAGCCAGCAATCTAGGACTTAGTAAAATAGTCTGCTTTGGCAGAATACTGAGGCTTAGTAAAAGGGGTTCGCCAATCAGTTAGGTAATTGAGACTTGCTTGCTTAAGCTATGGATTCATTTATACAGTGTGCCCCCTTGTGGTTGTATTTGGAACAACAGAAGGAGCAAAACAGGAACAAATTAGAGCAATTTTAATCCAATAGTGAACTTTGTTTGGTACAAATTGCTGCATTATCCCCCAATATAATTTATGTATAATATTATTGGGGAATAAAGGCAGCCATTTGAAAAAGAATATGCATTATTATTATTATTAATTGTTTTATGTGCCGCAATCAGATTCTGCAGCAAAGGAAAGTATGGTTAAACATAATGTTCTCCCCATCTCTCTACAGTATATCTCCCCTATATCTCTTACTGTAACCGCCTTCTATCTCTGCCTTATATCTTTCTCTCACTCTCTCTTACCGTTCTTATTTTTTCAGGTCAGAGGTCTGTTTCTGCGGGTTTCAGAGCTCGACGCTAATGATGCCATATGATGTCATATTATGAATAGTCGGCCCATTGTGATGGAGCAGTCACCAGTTATTTTTTAAAATTGCATGCCACAACAGGGGCCTTTGGGGTGCCCACTTTAGCACGTGTGCCATGAGGTCTCCCTAGTAAGGCATACCTAGGAATTCTCCAGGTTTGGCCCAGAGAACTACGCTTCTCCAGTTCTCTGGTCAACACCCAAATCCTCCGGGTTGCAGGAGGGGGGTCTTGACACGTCCCAGTCCCCGCCCATTTCCCATTTAAATGTGGGTGTTTCCCGCTATGCCACTGATTGCAGCGGAAGCTCCCACTGACGGCAGGGGGAGCGCCTCCGTTTATCACTTGTGTTTTGGCTTGCAGGTCGTTATTTTGTAAAGCTGCCCAATCACAGAATCATATTTATAAAACATCATCCTGCTTCATCCTCCAAGCTATATGGTTGGGAGAGCTGTGATTCAATACCATTGGGTTGGCTACATAGCCAGTATAAGCACAATCACTTTTTTTATCTTTTTTTTTTTAAAATTATGCGTTTTGAGTTTAGTATACTAAATTACACAACTCTCCCTTTAGCGAATAAATCCCAAGGTGTCTAGATGACCAGGAGAGCACCAACAAATTGGCTAATATGAGGCTGACTGAAATCACCATATAGTAGATATAGTAATATTGGAGAATCCCATTACTAATATCCTCCCATCTACCGTAACCCTAATTCTTTAAAAAAAAATTCTAATTCTATTTTTTTAGTATTACATTCTTTAAACTAAGCTAGTAAAGGCTAGAAAATTGTTCATAAATATAATCTCTTTGTATTCTTAATTGCCAATTTAATAAGGGGCAAAATGTTGCAAATGAAATATATTTTCTAAAACCATTGTGGTGATCATTAATTAAATATGAGAAATATATTGAGAATTGTTAATTTGTTGCAGATTATCTGTATTGTTAAATTATTAATTTATGTGTGAATTATTCATTAAGAAGTTGATATTACAATACATTCTGAATGTATAGTTTTTAATAATGCATGTTGTGATTAGCTATTAATAGCTCTTTGCACGCAGTGAAGAAGTGTAACGTTAACAGTATTCCATGTCATTACCAAATACAGACCTCGTTTATCATGGTGATGTTTTGGCACGATTTAAAACTGAAATGGAAAATTCTCAATTTCTTTTCAGATAAAAGTAAATTAATATATCAACAAAAAAAACCTGCTACAGAATTGTACTGGATAATTTAGCCTCACCCAAGGAACAGAGTTGGAAACAGCTTTATACATTTCTCGAGTGCCAGATATGGGCTTGGTGCAAAGTTTGAAGAAGTGGTCCTATCACCATAGTAACTAATGGTAGACCAATGAACCACTTGTCAAATTGTGGGCACAATCACAATGTCCTTGTTTTTAAAAGAAAAGCACATTTTGTCCATTAAAATAACATGAAATGGATCAGAAATACAGTGCAGACGTTGTTAATGTTGTAAATGGCAACATGAGGGCGCATAGCCCTTAATGTTGCATGAGGGTGTTGGGCGAGTAGGGGTTAATAGGGTTATTTCAGCTGTGCGTGGTAGTTAGGATAGCCGCTGATTGGCTATGGGTCGTGTAAGAGATTAAGGCGGGAAACGTTAATATAAATAGCGCTGCGTGGGTAAATTGTTTGCACAAATCTGAGGTAACTAGCCAGCTTGTATTGCATTCGGCTGAGTTTCCCACCCCCCCCCTTCCCCAAAAGATTTTTTTCTTAAAAAAATGTATTATTGACTTGTCGTGGTTTTTATTGAGGGTATGGGTCACCTGCCCATTAGAGGGGGTGGACAGCTTTTCAATTTTGGTTGTAAGTCTGGCTAGTAGGGTTGACTTAATGGTTAAATTATTATGTATGAAGCTATGGTTATTAAGTTATGGTTAATAAACGGTTAATTTTAATTGTGGTTTATTAAAGACTCAATAAAATACCACAGCCTTTTTATATCCAAGTTCATTTGTCTGTGTGTTTATTAAGGTTATTCGCACATACACCACTCATGACTATTGTAGCGGGAAAAGTGAAATTAAAATTTTTAATGCAATATCTTTGTAGACATACAGAGGCTCTTTATCACTCCCATCACTCCTGTGTTCCAATGGCAAGTTGTGTTCGCTAATCCAAGTTTATCATTTTTAAAGGCTAATAGATTGTCCTATACTTATTAAAGTATGCATTGTACAATTTCCAATGTATAGTGTGTGTGTGTTTTATGATCAGGAGATGAGTTCGCTCAGTGGTAGTTCTGATGGAGGGGACATCAGACATTATAAGCATCCAAGTGCCAATGATGGCTGTACTGTCCTTTTAATAAAGTATATATATATATATATATATATATATTATATATATATATATATACCGTATATATTGTTTCAATACATCCTCATACTAGCTCTTGATATTGTCCATTAATCATAAGTAGCTCTCAGTAAATGAAAGGTCAGAGACTCCTGATAAATAACTATTCCGCAGCAGTTTATGTGCAATGTGTCATGTTGGAACAGAGACCGGCATGTGTTTTCATTTCAACAGGCATTATGAAATGTATAAAATGTATATCTTGTTTTCCTTATTCGGCTGCCAAAAATATTAAATAAATCACATAAAGGATTTTTTAATGCATATTACAATGTGACTGGAGCGTAATTGCACAAGTCTTCTGCGTTGGCTGAAATCCTAGATTCCTTCTGTTAACCTTATAATTTAGAAATAAAGCTTCTATATTTAACTACAAACTATATTTAAAGCCACCGATGATACAGACGTGTATTTTGACAATTATTTTTTAAAAAAGAAAAAAAATGGTATTTTTTAAAAGTAAAATTGCATTATTCTTTCTCACTGCAATAAGAAATGTACCCTACATGTTAGCAAGAACAGTAATACCAGATGTATTTTAATGTGATAAACAGATGCAGAAAAAAAATACATAGTATGTAACCAATCGTTTCCAAATACCTAAATATACATTCAAATAATAAGATCAGGCTGCAAAATCATCTGAAATATTAAAAAGGGGCAAATTAAAATTAAAAATATCCAATGTAATCAACTATATAGAACTAAAAGAACATGTTAACAATAAAAATACAGTATAAACAGAAAATGTTGATTTTTTATTTTATTTTATTCATGATGCAAGCAATAACTGTTGTAGGGATTCACAGAGCAACCAAATGCGTCTTCCACGGATCTCATTCACAAGGCTGAGTGACAGGTGAGTAGGTAGAATCTGGCGTCAGATAAGAATCATTCGGCCCATCTAGCCTGCGGTGACAGGAATGCCAGCAAACGAAGAAATAATGAGCCATCGGATGCCCGAGGCAAGTATCCCACCAGCCTAACTTTTAAACTATAATGCTGTAATGGTAATGTAAAAATAAAAACCTAATGCTGCTCTTACCCTCCTATATAGTGAAACCAAAACTGTCGACCTCAATTTACTTAATATGAACTTTAATGCATTTGATTGCTGGTGGTCCCTTTAAATTCTCATAGTGTCTCCCTTCCGCTGCACCCAGCTACTTCCCAGGTACTTTCCTCCGGTCATGTGATATACTTTCCTCCGGTCATGTGATATACTTTCCTCGCTCAAGGAACACTAAAGGGTAGGGTGCATGGAAAGTGCTCGTATTCATTTGAAAGCAAGAGTTTTCTAGCAAATGATTGGCTGCTTCAAGCAGCCAATCAGTGGCAGACCATGGAGGAGGGCAGTTGCAGACCTGCACACCTGGGTAAGTGTGTTTTTTCTCTTCTGACGAATGCATACTAAAGTAGTCAAAGAGTACCTTAGTATGCGTTCTACTTAAATAAATGATATAACTGTCCCTTTAAGAGCACTCCGTGAAGGTGATCACATGGTTATCTATAAGTGAGTTGACTTATGTTCAGTATTATAGGGCTAATATATATAGCAGTTTTATGACTTTTTACGCTAACTCATGATTTAGTTAATAAATCCCACATTTTTCACAAAAAAAAATAATTTCAGATCTGGAACTTTATGGAACTTTTACAAACATGGCTCCTGGGTAGTAATACCCAGGGCCGGACTGACGATAAAAGGGCGATCCTGGCACTTTAAGGACAGCTGTTGCCTGACGACGTAAGTGCGGCGGGCGGCAGGATAAGCACGTTTTCATCATTTGCTTGGTGTACTAGATGGCCAGTCTGGGCCTGGTAAGGGATATCTGCCAGATTCCTCCCCACATTTTATTATCTGATTGCTTATAATCTAATATTGTTTTGGCAATATAAAATAACAAATTAAATAAAAATAATAGTTTAGAAATAAACTGGGGAGAAAAATCAGCTCAGATTTTGGTGAATGTGTGCCATGTGTGGGACATGTATAACGTTGAGGGCAGTTCTAGTGAAAAATTAACACACACATTTTTTTGGCAGCCATCTTAACTGTGGGCATCTGCCAGCTTTGCCATGTAAAGCACAATAAACTCAAGGGCTTTGTTTACCAATCCACTGGCCGCTGCCGGTGACTGAATAACCAGAACATAGCACACCAAATGATCTCACTTCCATACTTTTAGATATTTTGTTATCTCAAAAGAACAGCATACAAGGTGCGCTACAGATATACTAAAAATAGCGTAATTTCAGAAGCATGAGTTTCTGAAATCTGAAATTCCAATACTGTAAATTGCTGCCATGTAACTCATTAGTCGAGATTCCAGTTCTCAGTACATTTTACAGTTGTGAGTGATTTGTTATTGTCAAGCAAGAGAATATAATGCTGAACGGTAATCTTATATTCACTCTTTTATTATAGCCATAAGGTAGTGTAACCATGAGACAGACATAAACCTGTCCTGAATCTAATACAAGACCAAGGACTGATTAAAGTCTGAGGCTTCTTACCAGGAATAACGGGCAGAAGCAAGAAATTGCTTGCCCAGGGTCCAATCAATATTAATGGCGGCCCTGGGTGGATCATACGCATAAGCAGTTACACAGGGTCCTAGTGATCTATGAGATCCCCCCTCTTTTTAGATTATAAACTCAGTCTAGCAGTCTGTTACAACTTCATAATTAGGCATTAATGAATGTATTACACCTTATTAAATGGATATCTCCAATACTTGTATTTTGGTGTGTTAAAGTAAATATATACAGAAACTTCTAATTTAAAAAACGACTACACAATCAGTAAATGGCTGTAAAGAAGGGACTGTGGCTGCAAATAGTTTAACATTTTGGATCACTTACAGAATCCTTATTTCCATCTGTGTGTTTAATATGTGATTCCAGATACAGCCACCAGGGGGTATCAAGAGTCACAAGGACTTCAACAACCTGACCGGGTCCTTTTTATGCTCTCTGCAGTCCAAAGCGGTGAATGTATTTTGAAAAAGAGTTGATATTGAGCACTAGACTTGTCTGCCACATGTGACTAGGAGGGATAAATGGGGGCCCCCTGTAAAGGTTACTAGCCCTCCCCTGCTGAGTACCAGGGTGACATAATATCACTCAAAAGCTTAGTCTAGAAACAGTTACCATCAGAGGAGGAAGAATACTAACACACATTCCACCCTGTCAATGGGGCTTCTGTTATAATTTGTATCTCTCTCTCTCAGATCCTTGTAGCTTGCCCCACATTCAGTCAGTGCTCATGCCAGTGGAAATGGGAGAGAAAGGAGGGAGAATAGTATTGAGGGAGGTGGGGGAAGGAGGGATGGAGACAGAGGGGAGGGGAGAGGAAGAGGAGGAGATGCTGATTGCTGGTTGACTGCCTGTCACAAGTCGAATAAGGGAGGATAAAAGAAGAATGCTGCGGGCAGTGATGAAGACAGTATCGGGCATGAGCCCTGCAGCTCTGACCACCAGCACCCTGCTGCTCACAGGTTCGTGTGCCCTTTAACTGCTCTGCAGCTGCACACAAACACACACTCTCACACACACACACACATATATATATATATATATACACACACATATATACACATATATACACACACACACATATATATACACACACACACACACATATATATATATATATACCACACACACATATACACACACACACACACACATATATATATATATACACACACACACATACACGCACACAGGCTCTGCCTCTCTCTGCAACAACACAGCCCCATCAAATGCCCTGCTGGCAGCATGGAAGACATCATGATGCTGTGTGCATTAGTAGGGGGTGCACAATCAGGGGGGATCTGGCCAGATGTTGGCTGCAAGACCCTGCCATCCAGGGAGCGCATCTGTATGAGCAGGCAACCTCCTCTCAGCCACCTAATCATGCATAATGCCTAGTGTGTGTGTACATTACTGAACAAACACTGTGTAATAATACCACAATAAGAACCTTAATAATAAATAAACATTTATTGCAATGGTAAATTGTAGGAAAAAAAACTGAAATTGTTTTACGCTAAAATTAAAAATTAATTTATTGTTAGATTTATTTTTATTTATCTTTGTGTATACAGTTAACAGCCTGGTGTATATCTTGCATATAGTAATCTTTAGATAAATAAATAAGCCAAGTGCATGTTTCTGGTTTGGAAATAGGTAAAACGCTCATGGCTGTAATAGCTTAGACCTGCATTTCTCCCTTTGCCATCGATATATTGTTATAAACAAAAAGATCGAAGAGATCGCAATGTGAAGCCCAAAGCCTTATTTAGAATGGCATTAGCAAAGGCAAAGCACGTTATTTATGTGACAGATTTGGCTCGATGTGTTGATGCCTCGCTTTTCTAGGAGCTCAGAATGTTGAGCGTATCACACTCCCTAAAAGAAAATGTGTTTATACGTTAAATAGTGTAAATAATACATTAATTGTGGAGGAAATAATTTATATATCATCTACCAACGTATCATAAAGCCGCATACAAACCATGTATCAAATTGGTCCCATTGTTGGCCCTTAGAAATGTCTCTAGGTTGATATAGGGTCTGGCCAGTTATAGTAGCCATCATGTGTTAGAATGTATTGGTCTGGTATTTGGTAATTGTGTATATTCAACTCAAGTTGAATATAGGGCATTGTCAGTATATACCGAGTTGGATTCATGACTTCGTGTTTGGAGGCTACCATACTGCCTGGTTAGTTGGCTATATGTCATCCCAGGTACATGTCTTTGGACTGTCTCTATAACAGTTAAACCTGGCTTAAAGCAACACCCTGTTCTAGTGCTGGTCTTTCTTATAAGAAGATGGTTATTGCTTAAAATCTTATTCTGGTGCCATCTGGGGATCCTGAGTCACAGAGCCACCAGCTATACAAATATTAGTAAGATGACTGAGCCGGAAAGAGTTAATGTGCTAAAATATAACTTTTATTAATTTCCTTTGTGCATTTGGACTGTTAAAATATTTTTAAAAGATATTTAATCTTGAGCTGGAATTTTTCTTAACAAAAATACGGTATGGACTGTATTTAGTGTATGTTTCGTATTATTATTATATAGCCACATATATTTTAGTTAGCCATTCTAGATTATAGAGCCCCACCTAAAAAATACATTCCAGTTAAACCATATTAATGTCATATAATGTCTTTAATCTATTCCAGTGCTCAGGCTGGACTTCCCAAAAGCCATAACTGGTAAATTATCCCGTTACGCCTCTGGCAAACTCACAGTCCAATTTACTGAAAAGCTGCCTCTGATTCTACATAGACTCAATAATTCCACCCATTAACCTCATTGTTTCTAAATCCAGCCCTACATACATGGACACTATATTTCCATGGAAAGTAAGAGGGTGAATATTATAAGCGAATACACAAAAACGTAACATACAGATAACGTCTTCTTGCAATTTTAATGAACTTCTCTTTAATGTCTGCCAGTGCTGCAGGGAGGCTGTTCCACTTATCTACCACACTTTCACCAAAGTATATTAACCTCTTACATTACATCTAAACCTCATGTTCCAACATTTACACTTGTTTGAAATAAACATCCCTATGCCTCTTTCTCTGAATTAAACATGCATTTTATCCATGAGTACCCATAATGAAAGAGATTTTATAGTGAATCAGATACTTTTCAAGCCTAGTTCTAAAGTGTAGTTTAGTCTAAAAACTAGGAACCATTTCTGAAGGTCTCAACTTGTATTTAGAAAATGTGAATAGTGCATAGAGAGGAATATAAACTGCAAAATACAAACAAAACCAAATAAACAAACAAATAACAGTTTCCAGTTTTAAACCCTTTAGCCGTTCTTTATTCTGGCTGCACCCAGGATAGGAATTTTGGCACGGTGGAGAATGAATGTCTGAGCATAGGTTTGTATCCCAGAAAAAAAAAGTGATACCATTTATTTGGCCAATACCGAATAAAGACGTAAAGTTATGTAAGCTTTTGTGACCTCAGAGGTCTCTTCTGAGATCTCTATCTGAAGAAGAATGGTCCAAAAAGGTCCAAAAGGTTCTACTCTATCACACTGAATTGCTCAAAGTAATAAAAAAAACCTGCTCCCGGAGCTCTCCTTTTTCTGGCATAGAAAGTTACCAGGCAGACTCGTATAACTTAGAGCGCCAGCCAACCTGTTCACTGTTGCTAGTTCCTGCAGCTGAAGCTTAAGATTCACTTGCATGAGCCAGAGCTGGGCTTATTCTGCATTGAAAATATCTAAGAACGTTCAACATTCTGCAGGTGGAACTCTTCACTTCCAATCCAATTTTTTATGATCCCAGCCATGGGCTGGGGTCAGAGATGGGACTCTGTTTAGCTGGTTTTTGTACATGTGTGAATTGATTTTGAATCATAGATTTCTGTTCACTAAAATGCCACAGTGGAACCAGGAACCAGAAGACTTTGTTTTTTGGTGGGGAGGTGGGGGCTTTGCCTTGTGGCCATCATCCCTCCTTGAAGACTCAATGGGTCCCTCCATGGCAGAGGGGGAATACTAGAAAATCCAGCCCTCCATTGGTTTCCGTCAGGATGAGAAGGAAGGGGCTGCATATCCCACCGTGGGGAGAGCAATCACAGGAGGAGAAGACTGGGGACCTGGCGTCCACTGTAGTCCTACAACTTGAATACTTGACAAAAAAATGGTGATCTGTCATGATTTAACCAGGCCTTGGTAGCTTAGCACTGCAATATTGTTTTAAATATCTGTGAGATACAAGAAGATATACAGGTAACTAGAAAAAAAGATTTTGTGCGTTCAGTAAAGTCATTCATTTGGTGAAGGATTTCACATTTCTAGAGCTGCTCAAGTGGTAGGTCATCTGATTCCATTTGATGGGTCGTCTACATGATTGTAACCAGGGGTGAGATGTGCATATTAACACAGAGAAAGAAGTAAATGCTTCTGGGGCTACTTACTCATAGGGTAGAGCTGATAAAAGCAATCTTTCCGGTTACTTGCAATGCGCTGCTTCTTTAAATGGACAAGAACATCACCAAAATATGTTTAGAGAAATGATGTTGACATTTGGGATTATGACACCAAAAATAGCCATTTCATGGAAAATTACTGACTTTTTGGAGCAAATGTCACTGGAGAATTTTCCTACAAAATAAGAAATTGTTTCACATATTCTGTTGCATAAATATGGGTCAGACAGTAGTATCTGGATAATATGTAATATCTAGAAATATTTGGAGAGCTGTATGATGTTTTGCATTATATCCAATATTTTATTAAAATGCAAAGTTTTCTGCAGAATGACATTGGTGTATATTTTGACATATGTGACTTTAATACCCTAACACAAGCACAGATGTCCTTGTCCAAAGGGCCCTGAGTGAATGACTAATGCACCAGAGAATGGTGAGGAGGTAATCAGTGGTGGACTGGCCATTTCTGTTGCAGCAGCTATGTTAAAAGCTAATTAAAAAGTACAAAAACTTAGGCATAGATTACCTGGAACAAAAAGTACAGAGAAAAAAACCTAACCATTTGAAGACTAGTAACATTCTGCCTAATAATGTGAAAAAAGCAGGTCACCACATGAGTTTCCATTTTGTAGAGTTGGTAAGGCTGGTACCTTGGTGGCTTGGGCAGGATTGAGGTCGTGCACATGGCTAACATCACATGGAGAAGCAATGCCACTGGGTTGTTGAAACACAGAAAGAACAAAAATCTTGCACATGGAAATAGGATGTAGGAAGAAGTTCTTTATTAAAGGGCCAATGAAAAAGGCTTAACATGTTTTGCGCCCCGATTGGCACTTACTCATAAACTGAGGGGACTTTACTAGATTTGTGGCACTGGCGCTTTTCCTCCACACGGGGTAATGCGGGTGACAATACGTTGTTTATAGAGACTTATAACAACATCTACCTTGCCCCAGTGTAGAAAAGGTCCTGTGGGATGATTTCACCGAGATCACTGCCCTGTCCCTAAACTCATTTTTGTGGACATTTAATGGAGCATTCATGTTAAACACACTAGTATTAAAGATGCCACCTGTCTTTTAATGTCTAAAGTAAGCAGATGCGCTGTATCAATATCAATATGTGTCATTCTTAAATAAACCGATTTGCGGCTGTGATTTGGAGGTACAGATATAGAGAATCTGCTTTCAAATAATTTGGGAAAAAATCCCAAGAAGGAAAGATTTGGCAAAAATGAAAGTGACTGTATAATGTATCTATACATTTTGTATATCCTATTGTTAAATGATGTAGTATTAGGTCCTGATACCAGGACTGTTCTGTTGATCCTGGGGCTCATAGGTTGCTGTCATTTGAACCTTTATTGGCTTCCCATAATCTTTAGTAATAGGGTGCTGAATGCACATCATGGGTGTTATATATTAAGACTACCTCCATTACATTGAACTTCTTGTCTTCTTTTGTTGTTATTTTGTGCGGAATACTCTATATACCATCTGTCCTATTATTTGATTCGGGATTGAAAGGGTTGATCACCAATATCTATGTTAATCTGACTTTATTTCTTTTATTCTGGAAAGCTATTTTGCTAAGCTGTGCTGATGGCAAAAATGAATCAGTTTATTGGAAGACTAAGCGGGTCAACCTCCATATTATCAGCAGACTAAACCCTGCTGTGCAGAGAGATGGTGAGTTTAGACCACACAGGGGACCCATTATTTTTTAATTTACCTTTTGCTTTTTTAAAAACCTGTTCCGTCTAACTTATTGACAGACTAAAGAAGGTAAGTACTGCTTGAACTGACTTCGAGTTCGTTATAATATTTATGTGCCTTTAAGTACTCAACTCTAATTTGTCTCTAACTCATGGTTGGGCAAACTCTGACCTTCGGGTTATTTTTATGTTATCGGTGTCTTTCTCTGTGCATGCAGCATGTGCAGTTTTGCGCTCTACCTTTTGTACTGTATGTCCTGTTTTATGGTCAGTGACCAGATTTATAGTCCAACAAAAGCCGACTGTCCTCACGCTGTGAAACTTGCTCTAATTTGTAGATATTCTGATTTTTTCAGAATCTGCTTGCGTCTGTCTTGCATTTAACCTTAGAATCGATAGGCTAACATTCCCTATCTGGACTGTTTACTCACATACTCCAGCATCTCCTTTTTTCAGAAGATTTATATGTGGAGTTGCTTTGGTGCATTTTTGTAGAAACCTAAAATATACAAAAACAATACAAAACACTTACATAGTTACATAGTTCAAAGTTACATAGGTCGTAAGGTTGAAAAAGTCCATCAAGTTCAACCCTTCTACCTAACCTTCCTATTCTTGAACCACTTGAATGTTCTTAGTACCCTGATCACTAAGAAGACGCACAGAGAGTCCTGGAGGCTGTGCATTTATTTTGTTTGTAGTACTTGGTAGAGCTGTCATATGATATTTTGGTGTTAAACTATTGCAATGTTGTCCCCTTTTGTGATAACTCCTGTGGTCCACAAATACCTGTTTATGGCATCCCAACGCATGAATTGACCTTCTATGAGTCAATACTTTAATGTCATATGTAGACAACCTCTGCGGATAAACTCCCCCCCCCCCCAAATCTGACTACCATGAAGTTTGCTGATTTTTTACAGATTAAATCAGCATCCCCAAAAAGAATCAGATACTGTATATCTGAATGACAATGCAGATTATATTTTTAAAGTTCATAGTTTAGATGTTTATATATGAATGTTTTAAGAGGATTTGTGGGGAACCTTAACATTTTATTGTAAATAACTGGTTTTTCTAGGGCCAACTTGACCATTGCTTCAGGAAGAACTCCCCAGAGATCCTTTATTTGATGAGATAAAATATTCCATCTCACCTTCAACTTATTCTTTAGTGAATAAACCCCTTAGTGTGTAAAATTGCCTGTTTGGTTTACTAATAACCTACATTTTTATGCGCTTTAGTAAAAAGGGCCCATTGTTCCCATAGTCACAAGTTTACTGCCAAGAATATGGCCTGTCATTTGGTAACTTCTGGAATATCAGCGAGTTGCATTGTGCTCGTCATAAACAAGCTTATACTGAAAAGTTGCCCTTTATAGTTTCTTAAGAAGAACTAAAACGTTTTGTAATTTTACATTGTAAGGTATTCTTTTTATAGAGCAAAATCCAGTAAAATATTATCATGTGCAATAAAACAACATCTATATATGATCAAGTCAGAATAAGAAAAAAGCTGCGGGGGAAGAAGTCAAATGGAAATGAATAAATGAAGACAATAGACAACATTGTATTGCTGGAGAGACTTCTCAGAAGGATGACATTAATCAAAACGATAGCTTTTTTGTAAAAATCATGTAGAACCAAAGCCTCAATATATACACATATATAAATATATATATATATACTTATATATATATATAAATATATATGTTGTATACTGTAGATATTTAGCATTGAACATTTAATGATATAAAGAACATGACCATTCCATACACACTTCCCTGAGATTACAGATATATTTCAGTATTTCATTGATTGATATATATATATATATATATATATATATACGGTATATATATATATATATATATATATATAATATATATATATCAATCAGCAATTGTAGCAGTCATTAAATTAATACGTGTCAAATGTCTCGTGTAATGTTTTTCCAAATAAAGTTTATGTTTATATCTTATTAAAAAATTGTAGGTATTAAAACCCATCCAATGTGTAAATTATGGGGAAAGCTATGTAAATTCCTTTTTTAGGATCTGCCTGATAATGTTTTATTCTTAGTTAATCTCTCTTGTATTGTTCTTGATTGAGTCCAGGAAATTGATTAGAAAATGCTGGATCTGCCACAGGCTACCACCAATTTCAGCTTTCTTGGCGTGAGCAAAATATCTATAAAGCAATTACACTGATTGACAGTGGGAAAGCACGAGATATATGTAGTTTTAATAAATCAGTGCAGTGTGATGGCAATAATTTAATAGTTTAATAGATTCACATGGGTATTTTCCATCACGTATATCCACTCGTACAACCAACAGCTAGCATAGAGCGACAGTAATGCCCAGATCTTTTTTTCCCAGGGATCAGTAAAATAATCTGTGCCCTATATGAGCAATAAATAAGGGTAAAAAGTGCTGTGTTTCAGTTTCCTTCCGAGTGTTTTACATGACTTTCTCTTTGACTGCTTTAAGGTAAACTGATGGCCGCCATCTCTACTGTTGAACCCAGAGTGTCTTGGATATGTCAGTGGTTATGAGGTCTTTAGATATGAATGCTGCATCAGCCTAATGGACGCACTGAATTAATTCAGATGGATCTTTATTGGCTTCATTTTTGGTTGGAAAACAAAAAAAATTTGAGGCTACAACTTTTCACAACTTGGATTTAAAAAAAAAAAAAAAGAAAAATCTGTACTTTCATATTACTAAAATGTATACATATATTTAAATCATCTACAATATATAGAAAGCAAAAATACCAGGTATTACAGACAGAATGTAGACGAATAGCAATAATAAATACTCATTAAGTATTAGCATTTTATACATTCACGCATCATAACCTCTATACATTCATCCCCAAGAAATACAACACCGAGCTGCAGAAGAAATTCGCCGTATTAACCTCACAGCTGTTTTTAACCAGAATGCATTGCTTTCTCCCCATTACTTGGATCGAAGGCTCGCTTTGTGCAGTTAGAGATCACACGCATGTCTGACCGTAGCTGTTCTGTCTGTTCTCTTCCTTCTGCTTTCAGTGTTCACGATTCTGTCTAAGGTCCACTCTGATCGGAATGTCTATCCTTCCTCGGGAGTCCTTTTTGTTCATGTGCTGGAGAGGGAATATTATAAGGGGGAATTCCCTCCTTATCCAAAGCCGGGTATGGGATTTTTAAAATATGAAAAATGTTATTTAATTCATACAAGAAGCGGTCCCTCTGTCTGGGGCAACCTACGTAATCTTCAACAATGCGTCTCATTGTTTTCAGACTTTATTTGTGATCAAACTGTTATTGCAAAACTGTAAATAAGGGGGTCATGTATACTTTGTGTAGAGGGACTGCTTCTTTATTGTGTTAACGCATTCAATATCACCGCGATCCAGTAAAATGTTGATATCCCTGGTGCTAATATGTCACCATTTACATGTTTAATTATCAATAGCAAAGTATCCATCATTTGTTATAGATTTTTATTGATAAATGGAGCCATATATTAGATCAAGTCCACTAGAGTAAGATATAACTGATCAAATGACTGAAATTTGGATGGATGATATTATAGCACCATTGAAATCATCATTATCAAAAATACTATTGTTTGATCTATTTTAAGATTATTATATTGTGTATTTTGTTCCAATCATTTTCTTCAGTCTCATAATTTAAAGAACTAAATTATAGGTTGTTGAATGGACTTCATGAAGCGCAACTTAACTTCAAAACATTTCAGGATTGCCTTATGTATATCCCTAGAAGGACATTGACCTTTACCACTTCTAACGGAAGGCTATCCATAGCATGTACTGCCCTTTTGGTAAAGTAGTAGTTTACATGTTAGCCTTCCGTTAGAAATGTTTTTTGCAATGTAATTGTATATTTTGTTATTCTCCACCAGGGATATGATTTGGTGATATAGTACGCATGCCCTGACACTCATGTGTACTAACAAATTGATGAAAAACATATAGCACAAGAGCATAAGCTTCTGTTCCCATTGTATGATGTTAAATATGCTAAGTACTGTCCTTTTGATTGTCTGTAATCTTTGTTTTACATTATTATTTATTGTTTTGTATTGGGCCATCAGATTCCACACCACATAGCATTTTTATCTTGTGTATAGTACTTGGAGAACAATGTACAAGATCATTAGGAGTTTTAATATTGGGGGCGTTTTAACACATACTATTTCTAAAAATTATGAAACCAAAAATATACTGGGTAATTCTGTTCCAGCAATTACCTTTATTGTGTGCCGAACTGATTTATATATTTATATATAATAATTATTTAGAAAAGTATAGCTGTGGAGCCCCTTCCAAGAGTATCAGACCACTATGCAGAGCAGGACATTGTACCATACAATTCTAAATGTTTCTAGCATTTTTGAACATTCCATATTTTGTACAGTATTTAATATTGTGTTTCCTGTTTAGGTGAACTTAGTAATGATCCAATAACATTTAATACAAATTTAATGGGTTACCCTGATAGACCAGGATGGCTGCGATACATTCAACGGACTCCGTACAGCGATGGTGTACTGTATGGATCACCAACATTTGAAAGTGTGGGGAAGCCCACAGTTATTGAGGTAGGGTTTTCCATTTTGTATTATTATTTAAAACAATTTTGTATACAAATGTTTTGAAATGGATTAAATGCGTTTGTTAAATTGCTAAAAATACTATAAAACCTGCTTGAACAGTTGTTGGATGCTCATGTTGTTCTAGAGTTAACAATCCTTCTCAGTACATCAGTCTGATCCTACGGTACAGAATGTAAAGTGAGGCATGAAAAATCTAGCAATATAATATATTGGACTTCATAAGCCTCATCATTGAGGTATGGTATCTCAATAAACAGGAAGGACTGGCACTGTTAAGCCCAGATGTCAAGTCGAAGCTAGATGCTCGTTAATAAAATGTCTCAATCATCCAGGTCAATTTATCTTCTGCCCTCCACCTGAAAAACAACGGACAAACGAAACACATCAACCAAATTCTCGAGCAATATCTACGGTGTTACTCAGCTACAAGATGATTGGAATCTACTTTTACCCAAAGCAGAATTTGCCTATAACAACCAACTACAGAAATCAGCAGGCTGTACTCCATTTTATGTCAATTACAGATATCATGCAATCATGGCTGACAATGGCAAGGACACCAATGCTCGATGTGTACAATCTTGTCCAATGGAAAACAGACAGCATAAAATTAGCGCAGAAAGCATACAATTGAAACTTGAGTTTTCCTTTGCCAAAGCAAACCAAGAGCCCCACATGTCTCTAATGGGTGTAATCATTGGAACAAGATTAGTAATCCTGTAGGCAGCACAACCAAAAGGATTGACAACCAGGCTACTCATTAGCTGTTAGGAGAACTTGTCTGAGAAGAGGAAACACTTAATAGGTGGGTGAGTATGCACTCAGGAGCATGTTATGTCCTTCGATGCTTGTACTATTAGAAAATAAAGATCGAACAGGTCAGCAAACTAATCCAAGTGGTAAGGATAGTCTAAACTTGAATCACAAGGAAAGTTTCTCTACACAACAGAATATGCTTGAGTCTAGAATGGGCTGAATTAGTGAGTTCCAATTAGCTTTTCTCTAGGTGCAGTGAGCAGAGTGGTTTAACCTGTTGTTCATAGAAGACGCTGTTAGAGGGGCCGAGCTCAATGCAAATCCAGCCGCCTTTACCTCTCTACCAGATGGTAAACTCTAAATGGCTTCTCCTATGTTCAGTCCCCATCTAAGAGCATCTCATTTCTATTATACATTATCGACTGACCTAACAAACGATTAAATGTTGCCTGCTCTTAGTCAAGCATTGCATGCACACCAGTCCTTTCAATTTTGTACATGCACATAATGGTCACCGTTCAATAGCTGAGGTCTGTCCCTGCGCAAAACATCAGGTAACCTTCGGCAGTTATAAAACATACCTAACAAATCTAATCAAAATCTACTAAAAGTCATTCACATTTTATATAATACAAGCAGAGTAAGTGCTGTCATACAAGGATATACCGTATATTACAGTGTTATAACATTTAAGTAAAGCAGCTGCTATATTTTGAATACTGCATCCATTTATTTACCATGTGTTACAAGTAAAGTTTGCTGAGAGTAATGGGCATACCTCCGAACTTTCTGGTTTTCGGCTACCTGGAGCCCTCTTGGGGGATGCAGGCAGGAGGTCCCACTGACGTCAGTGTACGGTAGATTGTGGTGTGCCACAACGTCGCTCCCGCAATCAGGAGTTTTCCCTTAGTGACCCCAAGAAGCGTCAAAACCCGGAGAGCTCCCAGGTATGGTAATGGGACAGCCATGTTTTTGACCAAATGCGACCACAGGCGACCACAGGTATCTTGAGCTGCCCTGACGGGGGCTATTGAACACTTTCCTAGTATCACTTTTTTGATGAGTGATGGATAGGATTACTAGGTAGGCATCCCACATAATTAGGCACCTAACAAACTGGGTTTATGGATGCACAGATCTGCCACGCCAGTAACAGCCGCAGGGCCCACAGGTTGGGCGCGTTATGAATGAGCATGCAACTGCTTCAGCGAACACCTCGCGTACTTATACATTAGAACTGACATCAGCGCAATGGAAGCAATGAGTCTTGGAGGAATCAGGCTAACCGGGGTATGGTGCTGATAACGACGGTCAAAAAGATTTCAGGTTCAACCTATATATGTTGAAATCGTTCCGATATTATGCTGCGCAGTGCATGTAATTTGAATAATCCTTTATCACCTTGTCATATTTTATAAATCAACAGTGCTGTTTCCAGTTCCTTTTATCTAGAAGAAAAAGAACTAAAAAACACGTTTTGTTCTTTTTTTTTTTTAAATAGGTACACATCGCTATGTCTCCGACTGTAACTAATGTCATGTAGCTGTAATACACAGTAATTTAAATGATAAATTTGTCTACATTATAAATTAAACTCCCATGCGCTAGGAGCACCATGACACCCTTTGCATTGGGTTAAAGCAGTCTTTAATTGCTCAAAATATAGCTCAAAACTCTCAAAAAAGAAAGGGACTATCATTGATTTATACGCACATACATAAATATATATATTAATATGTAGTTGGTCACCCCTTTGCAGCTATGACTTCTGGGAAGTATTTCCACGAGATTTTGGAGAGTTTCTGTGGGATTTTTTGCCCATTCATCCAGTAGAGCGTTTGTGAGGTCAGGCACTGATGTTGGATGAGAAGGCCTGGCTCGCAATCTTTGTTGCAGTTCATCCCAGTTCAGGGGTTGAGGTCAGGGCTCTGTGCAGCCGGTTAAATTCTTCCACACGAAACTCACCCGACCATGTCTTTATGGACCTTGCTTTGTGCGCTTTGGCGCAGTCATGCTGGAGTAGAAAAGGGCCTGCCCCAAACTGTAACCACAAAGCTAGAAGCATAGCATTGTCCAAAATCTCTTGGAATTTTGAAGCATTGAGATTTTCCTTCACTGGAAGTTAGGGGTCCTAACCCCTGATTTCAATAATTAAAACGTGTGTCCCACTAATAAAAACTACACATTCAACAGGAAGTATCATCTATGACATCATCTGTATATTTTTGTTAAAACAAGTTAATATCTTGGATCTTTACATTTAATAACATGCTGCCTTTTCTTGCACTAATGTACTTTAGTAATAGTTGATCGTTCTTCTTTCACCATGGGTATCACAATTCCGTTGGTCATCTGATGCTATGTATACGCAAACAAAATCAAAGAAATACATCCGATGGTTTGAACTGTGTGAATTTTCCTTTCTCCTTTAATTAAAGCTTTGAGCTACATTAGGTGCCGGTTGATGTTAATTATATACATTTCACCAGTCACTCTACTCTTCTCCTGGAACACCTATTGTGTATTATAATTATTCATATCTTTGATAGAATAATTTATCTTCATGATACATTATTTGATGTTTAAGTATATTTCTGTTTGTGTTTTTGCTGCGTCAGCCATTATCATTTCATAGTTGCTATGAAAAATATTGAATTTTGAATTATAATGAACTAGGGTGTAAAATGTGATTTACATATTTTGTATTGACCTTGTTTTTTTTTTTATAAAAATGTCTGTGTCTTCGCCGTAGATAACTGCCTACAACAGGAGAACCTTTGAGACTGCAAGGCACAACCTGATTATTAACATAATGTCCGTGGAAGGTGAGCGTCTGGGTTGCAAATGTTTGTGTGATCTGTGCCTTTCGCAGATGGCTTTAAAGTGATAAAGTAGATAAACATTGTCAACGTATAAAATGGCTATAGTTATTATTATTATACATTATTTATTAAACTCCAACATACTGTGCTGCGCTGTACAATTTTTAGAGATGAAAGAAGAACCTGCACACGTGCAATAAAATGACTTACCAAAAACATACGGTATGTAAACTAATTACTGTATTTATATTTTCCGTTAACAGTGATTTCTCTATCTTGCTATTTAACCCCTTAATGACAAAGCCCGTACATGTACGGGCTCAAAATGCATTGTTTTCAATTGGTTTAGGGACCCCCCCATTGTCCTTAAGGGGTTAAAAATCATCATAGTTACATGGTTAGCAAGGTTGGATAACATTTGCCAACTTCACCCATTCTAAGATACAATCTTTCGAGATTACATTGATCCTTATGGAGGGAAATGGATACAAAGCTGGGATGAACTTCTAATTAGCCAGCAAACTGCAAAAAAACCCCCAAAAAGACAAAAAAATTAAAAGAAAAAGACATGGAGTTATTTCAGGAAGGAAGTATGACAACCACCTGAGCTTGAGTAGGATTGCTACCTAACTAATATAACCAGTTAGCTGGTAAAAAAAAGAAAACAGCAGCCAAGAGCACCAGGATGGCCGAGTGGTTAAGGCGTTGGACTTAAGATCCAATGGATGTGTATCCGCGTGGGTTCGAACCCCACTCCTGGTATTCTTTTGTAATAAAATTTAGTAACAAATGAGTAAATGCCATTAATGAAGAAAGCTACCCAAATAATGAAAAACAAAACACATTTCTTACTGGAAGGAATTATGATTCAATGGACGAGATGTCTTACACCTCAATTCCATAAGGTAAAAGTAGAGGGTCAGCCAGGGCCGGCCGAAGACGTAACGCCGCCTGGGGCGAAGTTTAAAATGCCGCCCCCCCGCCGGCGTCGGCGGCATTTTAAACTTCGCCGACCCCCCCCCCCGGTACTTACCTTTAAGAGTCCTGCGGCGAGTCTCCCTGCTCTGCCACCGTGCCGGCTTGTAATTCTGAGCGCCGGAAATTGACGCCACTTCCGGCGCTCAGCATTACAAGCCGGCACCAAGACCGAAGAGGGAGACTCGCCGCAGAGGAGAGAGAGAGAGGGGCGCCGAGCGGGTAAGCGAAAACCACTCGGCAAAGTGCCGCCCCTTCTAAAGTGCCGCCTGGGGCAATTGCCCCAGTCTGCCCTATTGTAGGGCCGGCCCTGGGGTCAGCGCCTAAGAAATAATGTAAGGTGGTAGATAAGTGGAACATCATTCCATCAGAATCTGTAGGGGCTAATACAGTGAGAAGATTTAAACATGCATGGTATAGGCACATGGCTATCCTGAGCCTAATGCGAGACTATGGACTGGTTTTTGTGTCCACTTCAGTTACTATGTGATTGTGGGATTGGAAGGCATCGGCCGACCTTAACTTTTATAACATGAGGTTGCACAATGCAGTTCATATTGCTTTATCTATTATAAAGCTTTTCAAAGATATAAAAAAGAATAAAATATTAGAAGCCAATAAGGATGACGCAGTAGGTTCTGTCCTGGAAAATATTTTATTTAAGGTTTTTAAAGTTTTTGCTACAAAGTACTCTAAAAATAAATACAAACATTTTTCCGCCATTCCAGAATAATATCTATAAAGACAATACATACAGCATGTACCTAGCAGAATCTGCATGTATTTTGCCATGCACTGTAATATGCTTCTGAATACTGGTCTGAAATTGAATAGCGCCCTCTGCTGTTATTCTCCATGTGAAAGGAAAAACTAGCAGTCTTAAATTTGGAAAATCGGAAGGAAACGTGTGCTGGATTTCCAGGAGTTATGAACATGTTACATTAATTATTAAATAATATATTATTTAAAGTTATATTTTAATACATTTGTAGATTAGCTTTTACGTTGAATGATGCCTATTTATTTTGCCATCATCTCAGATATTTGGAACAATAACATGAAGCATTTCTGCCTTGGATGTAAATTTTATTGTTACAGCAATGACAAAAAACAGTAATGTACTAAGGTTTTGCCACCGATTTCCCACACTCTCCTGATGCCACCAACCATCTAGCAGAAAGCAGACCTAGTCAACCGTGGTCATGCCGTCTATTTATTAGACAAAAGACACATCTAATGGAAAACATCCCATTACTTTGGCCCTCACTCAATGTAAAACAAGTAAAATATTAACATATATGCAAATGAGTGTACAATCAGGAATAACCGGGCTCCACCATATAGATAGCTGCCTTAGACCACAACTTAATGCAATCAAGGGCATGCTGGAGAGGCATCTGAGACGTGGTCTATGTAAGGTTATAAAGGGCCAGCCCGGAAGAAGAATATTACGAGATGAGTCCAATTGCTCCCCAGAGCACATATCCTTTTACAAGCTTGTTATAAATCCAGACCTTTTTATCAATAACTGTATGTTCTTAGTAATAAATCTTATTCACATTTTTTTATTTGATACTCAACAATCATGTTTATGAAATGTGTATCATAGACATTTCCATGTCTATGAGATCTCTGACACCCGGGGAAGGTCTGTGCGACGGACGCAGACAAACCCCCGCTGCCCACTCCACCTCCTTCCGGCTGCAGCGGAAGGAGACGTCAACCCGCTGCCCCGGCAATACAGCAGGAAATTGGAAGCACCGATAAGTGTGTGTGTGTTAAATGGGGGCATAGGGCATTTCTAAAAAAAATATTTTTCTCAATCATAACTTTTATTAAAAAAAATAGTTTACATGAATTAACATTACTAGTAAAACTTTTTTCCATTAGGGTCGTCTTATTCAGGCTTTTTCTTTTTTTTCCTAAGTTAATATTCAGATTTTGGGGGTCGTCTTATAATCGAGCAAATATGGTAATTATATATCTTATGTTAGCCTATTTGATAATTACCATACCTTTTTGGGTTTTCTTTACATAGATTTTCTACATCCGTACCAGGCTGAGTTTTTCATTAGAAATATGAACGTTGAAGAAATGCTGGCTAGTGAAATCCTCGGAGACTTCCTTGGAGCAGTTAAAAATGTATGGCAACCAGAACGTCTAAATGCGATAAATATCACATCTGCCCTGGATCGAGGGGGCAGGGTACCGCTTCCCATCAATGACATGAAAGAAGGGTAAGCATGTTAGCCCAAGTCTGATCTGTTATTATTCTTCCTTGTTTGGGAAGTTATGACTGCACAAAAATCTCAGAGTTTCCATGAAAAAAGGCTGTAGATCAAAACAGTTTTGGGAAGCTCATTGTGAACTGGGAAAACAGGACAGATTTAAGTTACTTCTTTAAGATGCCCCAGAGAGTGATGGACTGTTTAATTAAAATACTCTCATAATAATGATATATGCTAGAAATAAAATACATGCTTCCAGTTGCCACTTCAGTCACGGAGAATATTTAGAACTCAACCCCCTAAAAACCTACTGATCTCCAAAATGCAAACAATAATAATAAATAAAATGTCCTCATTATGAAAGTATTGTATTCTCTATTTGGTGCACTAGCAAAAATATTGAGCATGAATTAGTATTTTATGCTAATATTGTAATTAAAAACTCTAGTCTACTAAAGATGGATCCCTGGAAGATAAATGTATATTCTTTATTGGTTATTTTTCTTCTTTAAGAATCGTCGGTTATTGCTACTGGTTTAGATAATTTGGTGACATTAAAATGTTGAAAACATCTTGCTAATATATGTTTAAACATAGAAATTACTTTGACATTATGTTGGAAGCAAAGACATAATTTCAGAGGCTTGCAGTGGGATCCTAGTTTTATGGTTGTGTTAACCACTTGAAACACATTAAAAATAAATGTACAAATTTTTTGGTAGTGGTAATATTACATTAAAAAAGAAATCCTGGTTTTAATCTGACTCACCAGTGCCATACCACCTTCCTTTGGGTTTTTTAGCTATAAAAAGGAAAAACAAATAATTTTCATTTTTATTCTTTGGAATAAAATGCATTAATAGCATCTAAATAATTGGTTGCATGAAAGCGCAGGATGTGATAGAACCTATTATTACATGACTCACCAATATTCATGGCCATTCAGAAAGTACTCACTGCACCCAGTTTTTGGTATGTCGTTATTTATGGTTATATAAGCTAATAAGATGCATAGATGCATGACTTATTTCTTTTCATACAATTTCATAATTGTACATTATCGGTAATTAAGTAACAAAGGCTCACCTGCCTTTTTAGTGCGACATATAAGGTTCGCTGCAAATGAAAAGTGATTTTCTCTTTTAAAATTGTCTGCACGTTTTCTGTGCCCTATCAGCAACACCTTGGTGAACCAGCATTTTCCCACAACAACATTTGGTCCAGAATGATCATTTAAATGGAATTCCTGCCCCTCGATTTTTTGAGTGTTTTATCAAAACGTATAGTTACACGTATAGTTGTGCAGAAATGTCTGTGAATTAAAAACTTTTTTATGGAATGACCCAGCCGCATACCTGGGGAGACAGGTCACTCTCCCCTTTCTCCTGCATTAGGGGAGCGTTGTTTAGCTGTGCCCATTCCCAGCCCAGTTAAAGCTATTGGGACCAGCCCTGCCGTTCACATAGCTAACCTTGCTCCTGGACATGCCTAACCCTGCCCCCTAATGAAGCCACTCTCAGGAGAGAAAGAGCTCCAGGTAGCCTACCCTTGGGAAGTTCCCAGGTATACTTAGCTGTTTGATGCTGATTATAACAGACATCACCTATTGATTGAGCCGTTTCACCTTCTAGTAGTTTAAGATGTTAGGAAAAACAATTAAACAGTTTTAGAAAATTGCCATCAGTGTCCTGAAAGTTAAATATTACTACATGTAAGCTGACAGAGGAAACAGTTTATCGCATCAACCAAGGAGCATATACATAGCTTTGGGTTACTTCAACATTAACGTGGGGGAAGCCCGTGTTGGCATTAGCCAACAATCGAGAGTATACTACGCAACAGCTGGACATGATGACATTCTCCCACAATCCCGCAGAACTTTGAATTAGGAACTGTCCAACAGGACTTTTTATATCTCAGAACAGGGTGGTGTTGGCCCATCATGAAAATCAGCCCAACATATAATGATTTTTTGATCAAAAGCTTATATTAACTCTAAGTAACCTTTGTTTTAATAGGGTCTATGTCATGGTCGGGGCAGATGTGCCCTTTTCCTCTTGTTTAAGAGAAGTTGAAAACCCACAAAACCAGCTTAGATGTAGCCAGGAGATGGAGCCTGTAATAACCTGTGATAAGAAGTTTCGAGCTCAATTCCAAATAGATTGGTGCAAAATTTCACTGGTGAGAGACTTAATATACATTGTGCATGGAACCCCCACCTACAATTCTTATTCTTTTTCTTTGAACATTTAAAAAATGCTTAGATTTATGTTTAAAAACAGTAACTTTTTACCTGTCTAATATATAGTAATTCTTTTGGAATCTCCATTTCTACATTGAGGATTCAAAGAGAGTGAATTTCATTATAGACAATGGAGACTTGCATGAATGTCAAGTTTTATTACATTCGTGAACTAATATTCCTTGTAGCTTCTGGTATATTTTAGTTAGTTAACCCATTTATAGAACAGTTTGTTGAGTTGTATACAATTAGCATCACCGTTGTTTCCCTGTGAACATTGTTGTGTGCTCCCTATGGCACTTTAAAGGTTGTGACTTCCCATCTCAGGATTTGTAATACAGAAGTCACTTAACATGATCTCAAGACAAGTTTATGTTTTTCTTCTCCTGGATAAATACAAATAATGCAAGCAATGGAATTATCTTATGGATTTTTTTTTCTAACCTCAGTATATGTAACTTCCACTTAAATGCCAAAATAATGATTTTGCGCACTTTACACAATGTTCCTGTGCTTATGTATCAGGTGGACAAAACAAAGCAAGTGTTGACCCCTCAAGAAATCGTACGTGGAGAGGGGATTTTACCAGACGTCGGGGAGTACAAACCACCTTCCCAAACTCTGAAAAGTAGAGACTATTATTCGGAATTTCTCATCACATTGGCTGTACCTTCTGCGGTTGCACTGGTGCTCTTTGCAATACTGGGATATATAATGTGCTGCCGGAGAGAAGGAATGTGAGTAACTTATCTGGCTTTACGTGGGTTCTACACAAAGTACAATAGTTACTGGAGAAAATTACAATTTACAAATGGCTTCATTGTCCTACGGGCGGCAGACACTATGTTCCCAGGGTGGGTGAAACACCTGACCATATTTATGAAGATCGTTTCTGTGAAAACATGGAAACCAGTTAATACTTATCACCCAAAATATTACCAATGACTTGTCAATGAAGTCCAATCTATTACTAATGTGGTTAATACATTGAAGGAATTTAAACATGCAGGGGATAGGCGTACAGCTGCCCCGATTATACAGCAGAAAAAATTGGACAGACAGGATGGGCCAAGTGGATTTCACTGAGCAACAAATTCTGCGTTGCTATGGTAACAGTTAGCAAAATCTTTTATGCTTTTAACGGTGCATTTTTCAAAAGTAAACACACTCAGATGTGTTTCATAGGAGCAATAGGTACTCTGTATTCTGCAGCATAGCACTTTTTATAAGATATTGAAATAAAACTTAAAGGCTGTCAAAAATCTACCTTGTTCACGTGACAGTGGTATAAAACTTTATATAATCCATACAGCTCAGGTTTTTGTTGCATTCCTTATTTCCCTGCATTGCTTAGTTATATTTATTTTTTTAGTATATGTGGTGAATATGTTTTTTTATGTTTTTTTGGTTGGTTATGGAATTGACAGCTTTAAAGAATGAAATTTGGGATTTGACTCCAGATTTTAGATTTATATAACACGTAAAATGGCTCATCTCTGAAGTGTTGCAGATAAGTATGGTTTACAGTCATATAGGCTACATAAGCAAATTTGCAAGCTTTCAAGGCTACTTACATTTCTTGTTCAGGAATATTCTAAAAAGCCGAGTTCTTTAGGAATTCAGCCAGAAAATGTGTTATCTTTATCAAAGTCGCATATTCTCATTCCACAGCTGACATTGAACAAACTTATAGTTGGAGAGAGTTAAAGATTACTCCAAAAGCACATTCAAACCTGTTGTATTGGACACCTAGTATGAAACTGCTAGCATTAAAACAAGATAATCAAGAGCGGTCAGAGCTGGAACATATTAGGTACCTCGGCGCACACATATTCCAGCACCTGTACTGGAAATAAACCGTTAATAAAACTGTAATACCTTCCATAAAACTTTAAAATGTTGGGAGTTATTGCGATTTTCTATACGCTTTTATTTGGCGGAGCTGTGGGGTTCTGTAGACCACCATCAAAGGTTTGGATGAATTTTTTGTGTGCTTTGCCTGTAATTTGCTTTCCCTTTCACCAGCTTTGGGACATGTTAAGGTTTTATCAATGGCAGCTTGTCCGTTGCTTTCCCTTCAGAAGGTCAATGGTGTAAGATTTTGTTGACCAGTGATCTTAACCCCTTAAGGACAAGGGGCGGTCCCAAAACCCATTGAAAACAATGCACTTTGTCATTAAGGGGTTAAAAGTAATGTGTTGAGCTTCCAGGTTAGTTGTTGACTGTTCGTGTCCTTCAGAACTATTACCAGATGCAAAACTCAGCTTTCATTTTCAGTCCAGTTTAAGATAATGTACAGATTTCTAATTAGATGTGGGCTTGTGTGATTTTCTTGGAATGTGTGCGATAGAATTATAGAATTTGGAAAAGCAGCAAGTAGCAAAAAACCACCATCCTTTTTCACAGTGTGTGCATCCATTTGTCATACAGTTTATCTCCAATAAATACGTGTTTTAATCCTTTGTCTGTAAGTCTTTTCTCAGCATCTTTATTTATGCATCACGGCATTTCCATCCTTCTAAGTCCTTCCATTTGTCTATAATGGGATTTATGAAAGCTTACTCGTACTCAGATCCGAACCTGCAATTTGCCTCCCAATGAGGATCTTTATGAGTATATAAGTCTATGGCTTGCAGAGCATTATGGGAATTGTAGTTACCTGTTGGCTACATCTAGTCTAGGTTTTTTGTCATTTTATTACAATAGTAAAGTATATTTTGTTATATTATTCCACAATATGATTTTCAGCGTCAAGTAGTGTTAAAATATATGTTTTTGACACTCTAGTTGAATATAAAGCAGTAGGTTCCGAGGTGAGTGTAGAAAGATTGATTTCTTGATTAGTGTTTAGAAAAAAAAACACATAAATAAGACACTAAGGAGAATAAAAGCATAGAAACTGGTGCTTTTTGGTATATTTTATAAACAGGGATCTTAGTGGGATAAGTGTACTACCAGTTAATAACAAGCAACGCAATGATAGAGAGGACAACCTAAAGGAATACGTACTCCATATCTGTCCTCGTATATTTTTTTTACACAAATAATAATTTTTAAATAAAAAACTAAAAAGTATAATATTATATATACACATATACCGGAATAGAAAGAATATATATATATATATATTATTTGAAGATATATTACGGTTAAAATGCATTTTAATTAGTTTGAAACAATTCGGATCTACTAAGAGTAACATATCGGAATCCCGCTCATGATGGTAAATGCTGACATGCGCTGCTTTGTCTGTTTCAGCATTTATGGCTCACGTAGCATCCATCATTCATGTATAGTTTAAGGAGTTCTTCCAATTTCAATGCTATTATTTAATTCATACATTTTGTTTTGTTTCTAGGGAAAAGAGAAACATGCAGACACCAGAGTAAGTGTCTTCTCTCTGTTATTTTCTGTCGCCACGTAATCTTTCTCACTTCACCGTAGCTTATCATGGCTCATCCATGTGTCTCACGTTTCACTCCGACATCGACTCACAAATTAATTTTGGTGAAAGCTGCTTCTAGTTCACACAGGTTTTATCTGAAGGGTTTACACATTCAGGCTTGGGAAATATTGGCACGTCTGTATTAAAATGAATGTTTGCTTTTATCGCAAGAGTTTTGTTTCCTCAATGGGTCAAATACTGGAAGATCTCTCGTGATGACATAGTTACATTAAAAAGGTATATGGCCTAGGAGTTTTTGTAATAGCATTTTTTTCTACTGTAAAATATTATTTCAGGTTATTTTTATACATTGTTGATTTTAAAAATGGTGGGTAACGTTGGAGAAGAAGGACTCATGTACCCCAATCATTTTGCTACAGAATATGGAAACTACATCCTAGAATATATTCCATGCATTCGCATTGAACCCCAAAATGATGCTTGGGGTAATTCCCTGATGGGTTTAACTTGGCCCTGGTTCTTTCTGTCGTGTAAAATTGTTAGATGTAAGTGCAAGGTTCCCACTTGTTTTAGGTGAAGCATCTTGAGGGTCATCTAGAAAACTTTTGGAACATCGATAAGTAAGAGGACGTATTCCGTGGTCAGAGTAAGTAAAGTAAAGTTCTGTAATCTTGGTGTGTTGTTAAACAAAAAAAAACAAAAGAAGAGGATAATTATTTCTCATGAGTTGTTTGGGTACGAACAGTTTTCTACCCCTACTATGTTCATTAGGTACGGATTAATGGAAGGGTCTGGAGCGCTGAAAACAGAGTTCATGGCAGCTGTTGGATCTTTAAAAAGAGTACAATACCACGTGGATGGAAACACATGGAATGTGAAGGGAAAACCATTACAAGCTTTTAAAAATTAGAAGTACATAGATACCAGATTTGGAGATTTCAAAACTGATGTTTAAAAAGCCATCAAGGCGGTTGCTGCTGTCCAAAGTGGTAAATCCCAAGATCCCTTAAAAAACACGGCAAACGAGTGCCTCCCGGCGTGGGAAAATAACGTACCCTTAGGGGGCACGGAGCTGACTCTTGTCTCTCTCTTGCCCCTAAGAGCAACACATTAAGCATTGTTTAAGCAATGTTTAGTTGTTTGTGAGCTTTGCTCCATTTTCTACATGGCAGAAATGTTTATTATAACAATACTCATTTTAATACATTTTCTTTTGTTGCAGCATTCAACTTGTGCACCATAGCGCTATTCAAAAATCCACTAAGGAGCTTCGCGACATGTCCAAGAACAGGGAAATCGCCTGGCCTCTCTCAACGTTGCCCGTGTTCCACCCAGTGACTGGAGAAATGGTACCGCCAATGCATATGGACAACTATGACAACACCAGCATGCCTTTGATGCAAACCCAACAGTAAGTATCCAAGGGAATTTAAAGCTCAGCCATCCGTTTCATTTTGTGTTAAATGTTCTTGGGGGCTGGAGGATTTGCAGGCAGCATCATTTAGTATGTTACCCTTTGGTACCTTGTATCGTGCTGTGGACATTGGCTTGGCTATGCTCATAAACGATCATGTCTATTTCAGGGTACAAAAGAAAATTGACCAACCAATCCCATTTCCTTCTGTGCCATAATGAAGACCTGATAATTTGTATCATTGTGGGTCAAAATATTGGCTTGATATTTTTTGCTTTGTGATAAGGTAGTGCGCATAGCATATTATTCCAAGGGATCTCATCAACATTTATAATTTAAAAAAATCACATTGTATGTTGAAATTGCTTAGAACTTGTATGCCAGCCCACCCAGATATATATTTGAAATCCAATGTGCCTTAAGAAGTTCTGCGGCATGATTATTTTTAAATATTTTTTTAAATAAGCTAAGTTGATATTTTTAGATTTGATGCTTTCTTAATTAAAATAAATTGATGGTCATTTTCACGGAACCAAATAAATTGTTTTGTATCAAATCCAGTGTATTCACCTGAAAAGAATAAAAGTGGTTATTCTCATATTGCTTGTGCTCATTGCCTCTAAATGGAGGAATGTTTGGGAGGGTTAATGCACTATGGACTGGGCAGCAGCCAAAGATACAAATTGATTATATGTAACATTTTAAGATTGGGCTTATTAGATGGTTCTTGACTTGTCTTTTATAGGACTGCGCCACATCAAACCCAAATACCACAGCAGCAGAATGCAGGTCAGTATCACAGTCAGTGCTGTACTGTTTGTAGAGATGACACATGAGCGATCAGAGCCGGCCTAAAGTGTTCTGGTGCCCTGTGCAGACTACTCCTCTGGTGCCCCCCCATCCCAAAAAAAAGAAAGGAAAAAATCTCCCACCTCTGCCCCTTCTCACTGCCCCTTCTCACTATCTACCCCCCTGCCCCTTCTCACTATCTACCCCCTGCCCCTTCTCACTATCTACCCCGCTTCTACCTATCTACCCCCTCTCCCTATCCTTACTTACCTTGTTGCCGGAGTCCTGCGGTGGGAGCGGGAGTCGTCCGTCTTCCCGCTCTGCCGCAGTGCATGCTTCACAGCTGAGCGCCAGAATAACTCTGGCGCTCAGAAAGAAACGTCGTCACCGCGACGCAGTCACGGAGAGTGAGGGGAGAGAGAGCAGTTGCTGAAAACTTCACGGGACTTAAATTAAAACACCGGGACTTAAATTAAAACATTGGGGGGGGGTTAACTTTATTTAACATCCTCCATATTTAAATATTAAAACTTTATTTAACATCCTTCTTGTTAAATAAAGTTAAAAAAAACTTTATTTAACGTGGAGGATGTTAAATTAAGTTTTAAAAAAACCCTGATGTTTTAATTTAAGTCCCGGTCAGGTGCCCCTGTTGCCATGGCGCCCTGTGTGGCCGCACAGGTCGCACACCCCTAATGCCGGCCCTGTGAGCGATGTGTGTGTAAAATCGATATATTGATCCGAGGAGCACTGCATATACCCCATAGCTGAAGGTGATACCATTAATTGGACCAACATTGGTCCACCAAAGGAATCAAAGGTTTTCATTGCCTTTTCCTCTTTGTTAACTGCTTGCCGGAACCAAAGGAGAATTTCGTATGACAACCTTTCAGAGATTTGAGGCAAGTATTGTAACTCATCACTGTATGTCTTAGAACGCGAAAAAGTATCTTTACAATTTAAAGAAAAAATATAAAAGGCTGGCTTGCTTGATTTTTTTTTGGTCGTGT
The DNA here is from genome assembly GCA_009364415.1 of Spea multiplicata. Taxonomy (NCBI): domain Eukaryota; kingdom Metazoa; phylum Chordata; class Amphibia; order Anura; family Pelobatidae; genus Spea; species Spea multiplicata. The sequence continues at coordinate 44,754 of VKOC01016967.1, forward strand.
CATGTCGTCGATATGTTGAATGCGTAGCTAAGTGGTATTTCTTTATCATTTAATATTTTCCATAGGTAAATGGTATTCCTGAAGAAAGAAAACTGACGGAAGCAATGAATTTATAACGGAAAAGGAATTACACACTCAGCATTTACTCATTGTGCAATATTTGTACAGAATAGGATTGTGCATGGCTTGTGATGCCACAATCTGCTTACACATTTACCCTTTACTTGCGTGCAGCTATAATTTTAATTTGGAGATTTTGTATAAATGTAAAACTATTTGTTTTTTAAATGCAAGAAAATACCCTTCCATCCGCTGGTCCCTGTTCTTTTATTGCATCATCAGGGAAATAAGTTGTAAGCAGGGCTGGGTGACAGATGGACAGATGGCTTCATTTAAGGTGGGAGTTCTCCCTAAACATGAGTTGCTCATATATAAATACAGCAGACTTAGATGTTAAGGTATATACATTAGTTTAGTACTTGCCTATTTTTTTTTTGCATTATAGAAGAACCCAATACTGTTAAAATGTGTTTTTTTCTGCCATTCATGGAGCTCTAGTCTGTATTCTGATTGGTTGGAATGACCAGGCAGCGATTATAATACAGGTATTATTCATATCAGTGTAAGTTTGATTTTGATTCTGTGTTCTCTACAACATTTCTATTAGATTCCTAGTTTTTGACACACACCTCTAGGACCAATGAATCAATGTGCTTCAGCTCTGGAGCTGTAGCTTCTCCTAAAGGTGAATACTTTTTTCCATACAGGTTAATGAATGCGTATTAAGGTACTTAAATAGTACTTTAATATGCAAAAATCATTGGTGGGGCTGTATGGGACATTAGATTGATCCTTTAACCAGACTTCACCTGTTAAAAGACAACCTGTATAAAACAAACTAGAACGATTTAAAGATACACTTGAGGCCTAGTCGGTAAAGCAGGAGTCAGGAACTTCCCAAGACAGACAAGTCAAAGTTGCTCTTACATATAGGAGGTGAAAAGAGGCCATGGTTAAGCTAAAGAGGCAAGGCTAAAAAGCACGCAGGTGCAAAGCTACCCTCCAACAACATAAAGAGGACCTAGGCAGGCGGTGGACCCGTTATTCAGCACGCCATCTGCCCAGAAATGAAACACTGACCCAGACGCCTGCTAATCAGCTCTGATTACTCGAATCTCCAAGCAAATCCAGACTCCCTGATGATTATGGAAGCCCAACTCCTACTGCAAGTAGAGCTTGGTAATAGGTCAATGAGTGAGACTGAAAGCCACCTTATGGATTAATACATCTACGTTGTCAGGAACAGTATTAGTAACAATAAATGCAATTAACAGAACATTTGGGATTTTATGATATTTTGTTAGAGGTCTGTGTAAATACTAAATTTCCAGACATACAGGACCAGGGTGATTTCTCTATATGGAAAGGCTGGCAAGGGTTGTTTTTGAAGGACACCCATATATTTTTTTTGCAACTTGGGTGGAGAGCGATGGTCGCTTCTCAAAATCCATCAAATTGAAGCAGTCATTGGATTCTGACAGCAGATGTTGAATTTGGTTTAAAGGGAATGACCCAAAACAAGTGACCTGATACAAATGTTGTGATCTTCTATTTAGCAAGACACCATTTTGACAAAGTATAGGCCAAAATTAACACATTTCTTATAAAAGACATATGTGACTTTTGTAATAAAATGTTTAAAAAAAATGAGAAAATATTATTGATGTGGCTTCATTAACTAAAAATTTTGTCTGGGTTTTACAGTGTCTGATAAGCTTAATCTTAATTTCTGCAAAAACCTCAATACCCAAAATTACATTAGGCACCTTATGCCAGAAAAATAATATCACACAAAGTAATAGATGAGATACGGTGCAAATACCACACCGGGCAGATGTGTGCATTATCATTACAGTAAATTTTCTAATCTTTGGCAGCAGTGACTGGTTGGCACTCTTAATGTGACATTATAATGGAAGCTCTTCAGTAACAGATTTTATTTAATCTGGAGCAATACAGAGGGAACCCTTTTCTGAAGGGCATGTAAAAGTAAAGCCTGCAAATGCAAAGATTATCAACTGACTTCACTTGTGAGAGGCTCTAACTAATCTTCAGGGTGTTATTGTTGAGGACAAAGGTTCTTCTGGTATGCCCTTTGAAGATCATCATCTTCGGGCCCTATATAGTTAGGTACAATAAGGATCTATGTATGCATACAAAATGTGTTTTTGTTTTTAAATCAGGTACCCACTGAGTGGAACCATCATATTAAACAGTTTCAGCCCAAGCATGAAGGACCCGTCTTACGCATGAAACACGCATGAAACAGCTACAAAAACGTGCAGCTTAGAGCTATGCGTTCTTTGTCAATTGGCTTTGCAAATGATGCAGAATTAAAACTAATAGCAAATAACACCCGACACTAAAAGGAGGTTTTCAAGAGGTTTATTACACAGGTAAAATACAAGTTTACACAACATATTGCTTCAGTTACCCGTCTTTCTTTAACCCAAGCAAGTCCATCATTAATGATTTTAAATAGCGCTCCACAAGATTTAATTCAGAGGAATAAGATATTGATCCATTTTACTTTGTATTAAATGTTTATATTAAATTATAGCAGATTCCCAATATTTCATACATATACCCACACACACATGTAAATAAGCCTTAAACAAATGTATACAACTTATAAATAAAATAGCTTGGCTATTTTGTCACTCTTCTTCTACATACCTGTTGTAAGAAATCCAGTGCAACACTGGAACCCGAGTATTAAAAATCTGAAACTAAAACTTTGCCGAAAAAAATCCTTAAAAGCTGAAAACTATCCGATAAGGAGAAACAAAAAGAGGTATATCCCATCTTTAATTGTGGTCTGTTAGAACAAGATAACAAGTTATTCTAAGAAAGCAAACATACAAAACATCACATGAAACAATTACACAGAATCCAGCCATCATAGGCTATTTCACTGTCTAGCTAATAAACAAGCGTTCTCAAAATACGGATAACGTGCTAAACGTAATGCCCGCAGAACAAATAATTGAGGCCAAAATGTTACATTTTTTAACTGTATTAAAAATGGTTAGAGGTTCCAATGCTGTTATACCCTACATGAGAATCCTTCATATTTGTGAAGAACAAGAAGACAATTCATGCAAAAAAAGTGGCCTAGAAAAGTAAACGGTTCAGAGGCTGGAGAAATGAAACTCTGTCTAAAAAGGATTACAAAGCTCCAAACAATTTAAAGTACAAATTTCACAATACGCAGTGAGAGTGGAGAACTTATATCTACAATATGAACGGCTGTAGAGAAAATAAATAAAACATCAACAAAAATAAATAGCAGCGCTAAAAGCACTTTTCAAACGTATATATATATATATATATTCTTTTGTAAAAATGAGAACGGAGCACGATACAGGTTTATAAATTGATCAGCTTCGTGTTAAGAATATGCAACACAAGCAGGCAACTGGAAACTTTAGAATTACAAACGTCATTATTATTATTACAAAGGCTGGCTAAGGCTCGTAGGATATATCTAAGGAGTTATCTATTGGTTATCCTTGCTTAATGTATGGGCTAAGCAGTTGCATCCATCCACGTAATTATTTGCTATAATATATAGCTTGTTACCCCTGCCTTCAATGAAAATGGTACCATTAATTTTACAGACCATGTTGCTTCCCAGTTGCCATTATTGGCAACTCTCTTACTGTAAAAATAAAGATATATGGAGCAATAATTCTCCATAATTCTAATTAAGCACATTTAAATATGGTAAATCGTAACACAAATACCGGACTAGCCTTCCTATAAATGTTACTCAGACTGTTTAAATGTAAATGATTCCCCATTAAAACTGTATGCAAACATTTATTTACAATAAAAAAACATATCCTCACCTATGCTCAAAAGAATGACAAATCAAAAAATGAACCAAATTTCATATAAACTATCTGAGAAGAGCATTTTGTTTGTAATGAGCCCTCACTGTCTGCACTGAACGTTATTTGTTGGTCTGTACCGTATAAAGGGACACGCAATCTTTGCTATGAATACAAAAGGTCACATTTGATTAGTGATGTTGGGAAATGCGACACTTGGAAGAAATGTGACTTATTAAAAACATCAATCAGTAAACGCATCTGTCTGAAATGCCTACAAATAGGCATGAGGCTACAATCATTTTATGACATTCCTCCACAGCATTTACCATGAATTATAGAAAATAGAGGTTCTAATATTTCATAAAACAAAGTGTTTCCCCATCTATAATGGTTCTCTACAGACTGAAGAAGGAAAGGTATAAAGAAGTTAATGGCATAGAGAGCCCATAAATACACACTTTGGGACTACCAGGGTAGGACACCGGAAGGTCTCCTTCTTCCAATGGAGTGATTTACTGAACGGTCAGGGCTAGTCACATGGGGGGGAGAGCCCCAGACAGCCTTTAGTAGGTAGGGAGTTGGTGGAGTCTGGACATACGTGGGCAAGGAGCGGGCCTGTCAAAACACCCCTCTCCACTGCCAGGAGAACAAAGAAATTGACCCAGAGACCCAGTGAAGCCGGGCTCCACATGGAGACTCCAGGTCTATCCCAGAGGATTCCCAGGTATGTATTGGTCTAATTATTTTAGTAAGTTGGTTGCATGACACTAAATGTAAGAAGAGGTTTTGCTCTCTAAGCTGAGAACAGATGCATTGTCAATGCTCTAGGCATTAAAAATGGCGACTTCTAAAAAACTGTAAAAGGAAAATAAACAATTCCTATCACCTTCATGCACAAAATCCTTTGATCTATTGTAAACACATGTCGTTGGGACCATTATTGGTGCAGCTATAAGAAATGAGATATGTATTAATTTCCTGACTGGATTCTCTACCTTATATATTCTTGGGCTGAAAGATTGCATTCAATTGTAATGCTGTTTGTGTATCGTCTATAATCTTTTTTTATGCAGAATCTAATAAAATGTGCAATTTGCAACAAAAGAAAATCCTGGGCGTGCACAAGCAACATACAAGTTAATACAATAGAACAAAAGTCACACTAATAAACTCTATCACTTTTTAGTCTTGGACAATTCTTCTTACTCCCAAATCGGACATGGCGTGCTAACATTTTATAGCTTTGCTATTTTCTTTGTCGCATGTTATGGAACAATACAAAACCATAATACAGAGTGTTTCATAATGTTGCTGCTGCCTGTTTGTAAATAATTATACCCAAATACCATTTTTTTTTTAAATAAAATAATAGCAGTATATTTTGATTGTACCCACATATACCTCATATCCAGGATAACTGATTACCTAGATTTAAACATAATATTAAATTACTGCATTTTTAAGTTTTGTGATCATTGTTTACTTCACTTTAACTAGAAAATGATATTAGTCCGATAAGATTAAACACTGGCCTGGGGGGAAAGACTTCTATAAGCAGCCACATGATGTGAAGGCTGCAATGTACTGGGATAATGATAACATGTCTATCAGGCATACATGAAACACGAGAGAGCGGTGAAAGAGTTCTCAGAGTGAGAGAGGGCAAACATATGGCAGGCCCTTTGATGGTGCCCACCAAGTCAAAACATGTAGAGAAGAAACCCCTTCTGCACTCTGGCTGGTTCTGAGCCCATCCATCAGGGGTAAATGAGCTGGAAGGCATGTATACGCTCATATACAACATTAATTATACAATAATTTGGGGAAAAATATATAACTTATTGCCCAGATGAAGAACTGGAAAAAAGCTGCCAACAAACCACTATATCAGGTGCAGGAGCCTGAATTTATAAATATACATTGAATCATGCGTACCTGACAAATTTCACAATACGTTTTATACACAATATTTGAGTTCATTAGCTGGAGAAGTAAAAAAAAAAAAAGAGATCTAGCTGTATTGGTTCAAGCAAAAATTGGAGTCTTTAGTTGATGTTGATAACATTTATTGCGCCAGGAGTCAATGCAATCACTGAGGCGCCGAAAGCGCCATTTGTTAGAACACTAAAAAGGTATCAACTCCATCTGAAGACTTCACTGGCTGGAGATAAACAAATATTAGGTCTTTTAGAAGTGAGTGGATTGAAGTGTAAAGAGGGCATACACTCAGATGACAAGCATTAAGCCGAGAACAAAAAAACATTTTTGGTGCAAAGTTTCAAAAACTGGTCTGATCATCATATCAAGCAATGCAACATCCCATAACTTGCTATGATGATACGATCACTTTTACCAAAAAAGCCCCTTATAATGAAAATACTGGATAGGTAATGGGTCCCTTTAAGGAATATAATATAGTTAACTCTTCTTAGAAAAACGTTTTTTGCCTTTTCTAAAGCAATATGCCAAAGGGATGCTTTAAAAATATTTCAATAAAATAAAAAAGTGATCATATCTTATAGCGAGAGGTGAAATGAGAGGAAGCCTTGGAACATGTCTCTATAGCCAGGAAGCAAGACCATTGCCTGATGTATAGAATCGGTTAAATAAATATCTACATCACACACACAAAAGGTCACAGACAACACATAAAATAACCAACCATTCAATCAAATTTTTAAAAAAAGCAATAGCCTCAAAATCAATGAGATTACCACCTTTTGACAGTTACCTTCACGGGCAGAAAATTGCACATTACACAAGCAAATCGCTTTTAAAACATTTACAGTAAGTAATAAAGGCCACCACGCAAACCAATGGCTCATCTATTTCCCTTCTTCACAGCTTCGCTGGTCAGCTCCTTCCGCTTTGTCTGAAAATGTCTACCTTCTATCTTTATGTGTAGTCCCTCTTCAAATAGACATAAACATAGTCATTTTCTTATAGAAAAACAAAAAACCATAATGCGATGTCCTGTATAGTGCTGCTAATAAAAGCCTTCCGATAACAGCATCAGAACAACTTCTTTGTATATGCAAATTATGTACAAATAGTAGAAGTCTTCATCCATGTATATACCATTGCCTCGCGACATCCATGATTCTCTATAGCTCTGGCAAGATTTTGGACCATCTCGTAAAAAGGATATCCAGTTAATTTTGGAAGGCTGATAAGAAAAGAAGTCCGAAAAAGAAACCAGCCATGCACAGAAGCCTCTTCACGAGCGCAGAGTTATCCTTGGGGACTAAGATCTGCGCGAGGTTGTTGGTTATGTGAGAGATTTCATGCGCCGCGCACACAAATATAAAAGTGCTAACGATTATGTTCAGCATCGGATTTCCAGGAATTAGCACCAATATTCCTTTCGTATCAGCAGCCAGCCAAATATGATATTGGCATATAAACAACTGGAAGAGAACAAAATCATTAACAAATGCTTGGCTTTCAGCTCAGCGGAGACATTAAAAGGGCACGATATTCTAGCTAAGGACCGGGAGAAAATAGAACGCTTCCCGGGGTAGTACTGAGGTGAGGACTTTTCTTTGCGGTTTCTTTTCGATGGAAAGTGTGTATTCCATGCCATCTGAGGATGTTAAATACATTTTATTTGTGATCTGCGTACCATTCAGAAACATGAGTTTTTTCAGGCAACCCAGGGACTATAGAAAAAGCACCAATGATTGAACCGGGTATATAGCTGATCCAGAAATGGGATCAACCACACTCTGTGCATCTTTTGGATCTTTCACAACTGTTGGCCTTAAAGGTATTAAATACAACTACATACATTGGCATCTGGTATGTTACATCTGTTGTATTACCACAATATTAAAAACATATGTATTCCTTTAGGGTGGCATCCTATACACATGCAGACAGGCCAATCTGCTAATGTTCAAGTTGTCAATTGAGTTCCACAGGGTGCCCGACTTGCCCATCTTAATTTGAAAACCAGCCACACGCACGTGACAAAGCACCATGAATGGTATCCTGCCAAGTACTGTCAAGTTAAAAACATGCAATTTTCTACCAGGCTGAATTGATTTGTCAAGTTAATTTTGCCTTTTGGAGACTTTTTTTTAACGTTCTGTGAATAGACAAGTAGGTATGCACTTGAATTGCAAATCACCTTGGTAGTTGGATTGACTTTAGTAAATAGATTAGTTGGCCAAGGAGACTTGATTGCCAGCTTTACTCATCTTAGTGCTTCGTGAATAGACTCTTGACTGTGAACTATGCAAGTTTAATATGTTCTGATTTAAATCAATATTACTTACTTCCAAAGAAATTTTGCCAAACCAGGCAAAAAAGGAACTATAAACAGAACGTGCGTATCCTGGAATGTTCCTGATGAGGACAAAGGCTAAGATCTGCAATAATAATAAAAAAGGATTCTTAAATCTTTCAGTACTGGTTTGTTGTCAAATGTATTAGGATGTTGGCATAAAACAATGTGCTTACAAGCCATGTGTAATTGGGAGGTTTCAGGGATGTACGTGCGGATGTTTAGGTCAGGGAGTAGAATTACAATGAGATTTTTTTTCATTCTACATATCTCTTATACTTGGTAGGGTGAAGATTATGGCCAAATTTCCTCTCTAGGTGCAATAAGGCACACATATCTCTACACAACCCCAACTATATTGAAGAGAAAAAAGGCACATCTTTCAAAGGATTTTTTTTTTTTAAAATAGGGTGTATTTTGCCCCTCAAAAAGTTTTCTGTAAACATGATTAGTTTGTCTTAAGACTAAAAACATAAAAGCTGCATTGTTTAATAGCACAAGCTTGAAAACATGTGAAAAGTGATATAAAGTAATACCTGTACGACTGATACGGAGGGATGCATCTCGTTGCATTCAGTTTTGTTCTTGCAACTGCTGGCCCAAATTGAATAAGTCTAAATAAAGGACAGTGAAATGTTACACAAAATAGAGAACTTCATATTTCATCAGTACATGTAAAAGTTAAAATTTCCTTCTAATCAGCAGCACTAAATACACTCCATGTTGATTTCTTTTTTTATCAACATCTAACATTTTCTAGGAAATACAAATATGTTATTTACATTATATGACCAAAAGTATGTGGACACCCCTCCTAAGTACTGAGTTTTAAGAGGTGTATACACTCAAGGAAGGTCAGTGCTGTATGAGGCCACTGGTCTTCCTTATCTGGGGAAGATAGACAGGTGAGTCCAAAAGCGTTTGAAACCATGCTTGTAAGCTAAACATGGCCGGGTGTACTCACCAAAAATGAAACCACGGACGCAAATAATAATACATTGGAAACTTTAGTAGAAAAGAGAGGTTCTCCTTTCCCTTCCGAGAGAACCTGACGTTTCTGCAATGCCAGGTAGATAAAAGCAAACAGCATGCCGTAGAAAACAGCCTAGATTTAAAGATAAAAATCACATTTAAAATAAGACAATTTAAGACAATTAAATGGGGGCATAATTACAAAATATATATTTATCATGGGAAGGAATGACATTGTCTTGGTATAATCTTAACACGTATAGTCAAACATTCAGTATGACCAATATGTACTGTATACCTAGGAGCTTCTCTAGAGTTCGGTTTTCTAGGCCTGGCTTTGTGAAAGTACAGGGAGGGATAACCCATTTCCCACCCTGTCTGAGGCTAGGAATGGGCACGACAAATCACCACTGCCCTGCCTGGAGACCGGGGAAACAGGGCTTCAGCCACAGACTACAGGTCATACCCAAGGAGTTCCCAGATAGGCTAATATATTTTTGTTTTCTCTTTGTCACTAAACTAGCTGAGAAAAATAAACTAAACCACAAAAAATCATATATAAAAAAATAAACATATCAGAAATTGTACATTTTTTATTTACTTACATAACGATCAAGCTTCCATCTAAACCACCATTCATAGACACTTCCATTTAATTCAAACAGCTTTGATATAGGCCACAGAGAAAATATTTTTTCAAAGGAACCCTGTAAGTAATACACAGAACTTGTTATTATAAACCACTAAATGATATGGAAGATTTAAAAGGAAATACCTCCAAATAAATCTGGATTAAATAGCCTCTAGGACAAAGCTACATATAATATTGCTGGGCTTGTTGCGGCTCTCCTGTCACTTTAATTTAAATCAATCTGTATCAATGTGTACTCGAGTAGTTTGCTCCACACAAAACATAGATAATACTTTGTATAATTTTGAAGGAGCAATGTTGATACGCGATTGAGAGGTAACCTCAGTATGCTTCACTGATCATTGAAACATGAAACATTCATACTAATACTATTTATTGAGTATATATTATAGATATATAGATATATTATAGACAGTTAAAGATATTCCATCTATGTTAATTGTGGGAGAACAGTATTTAAAGTTACATTTTCCCTTATGAGGTCCTAGAACCCTTTAAAAGTCATGCGATACACTCTTTTTAAAGTAGGTATATCAACATTTATGAAAAACAATAATGTAGACGTACCTGAGAATATGACAGAAAACATATACATAGTAGGAAAAAGGAGAATTTCAGCATTAGGCCAAGATGCCACAAATAGTTTGCTGCAGAGAAAAAAAAAGATTTTGTAATTATATGGTGGTCCAAATGGTGGACTCAAACACTGTTATTTCTAAAAAGCCATTCCTAAGTACAGATTCACAATGAGAAAACGGAAAAGTTTAACATGATCATTGTATAGATTACCATTTGCTTTCTTCTGGATAATCTGTGGCCAAATAGCTAACGAACCATAGATGACCATAAACCAAAAGGTTACCAGTGGAACAAAATAATAGAATTGATATGGGCGATCCATGATGATGCAAAGTACCACGACTAGGAAGTTTAGACGGAATAAAACCTAAGAATAAAGCAGAAATAAAAATCACAAATAGCAAACACTTCTGAATAACATGTATAACGTATCACCACAAGAAGTTCAAATATTTAAATTAAAATTGCTTTTGCTTTGAGAAGTCGGTAACCGATGAGCTACACACAAGGCCTAGGGCTGGAGCTCATGGCAAGCTTCAGAAGGACCGAGGCAAGTCAAATTTCACTACTAACAATAACTAACAGCAGCAGTTAGATCAGATTGAGTGAGGTGGGCCAATAGTCGCGGTAATACCACACTTGTGCAATGATGGCTGTATTGCTTTCACCGATTCATACCTGAGAAATACGATAGATTCCAAAGTCACCCTTCAGCCAGAAATAAGAAAAGTGTCCATAACCTGTCTGGAATAGATATGCAGCAACTAGGACGCGAACGTGCATGTACACAGGAAGAAACTGAGGATGAGAAGAAAGAGAAAAAAAACGTATTAATTCAACAACATAAAAAAACAAAAACATGACAATTAAAAAGAAGGCATCGGGCCATATTCCAAATCCGTACGCCAGTAATAACAGAATAGTTAGGTTGCATGTGATAACTGGGGAAAAAAACCCACAAAGCTGCTATTTCCAACTTTTATAATGTTCTCCCAACATTTGTGTTTTTTTGCACCATATTTGTAATTTATGTCAAAACGGTTTCAATATTATGTTAATTTATATATCACCAATATATTCTCCAATGCAAATTAATACTCTAATAAGGACGCGATACATAAATAGATCCACAACTCAAAATTGATGTCATTAAAAGTCTAAATATAAACCAAAAGTGATGATTCTGAAAACGATATAACTAAGTTTTACTTTATGACAGGGTGGTACATAGATGAAAGAAGCTAATGCAGTGAGGGAATTTAAACAAGCATGGGATAAGCATAAAGCTATCCTGAATCAAAGACAAGACCAAGGGCTGATTAAGGTATCAGTCTACAGTTCTACACTTCTAAGTACAACAGGGGTTTGCAGATGAATCAAACTTTCCAACATCTTATCGTCACTAAGTGTTAGGAGGGGTTAACCTGGCAAAGTTCTCATTCAAGGTGGACTCTGCTGGCAAGCAAGGAGACTTTCAAGATATCTCGGCAACTTAACTATGCATTACACAGGGCCAAACAAGCTTGTCCTGCAGCAGAAACTCACTGGGGTTTGCCTTCTATAAAAACTCACTTTAGTGAATACTACTTTCCTTAACAGTGGTACCAACGGGTAGGTATTCCAACCAATGGTTATTTTCCCATTGAGTGTATGAGATTTGTGCACATCATAGCAGTCACATAACATAGTATTCATTTATATGCTGCATATAAATATATAATCCCACACATTAATAGCCCCTTTTATGCCAGTATACTTCTACTTACAGAACTTGCTCCAGAGATGTGGTAGATTAATATGACAAGCTGCATCCAACCTTTCCATTCATCAGTTTGTTCCCTGTTCAACAACTTAGTCTGCAAAAACACAACATTCAACACAAAGGATGTAAAGCAACAGAAAAGTAAAGTATTCATTCATTTCAGAACTCTGAATCACTGCAGGGCAAATGTGTTCGACATATTATTACCTGCACTCGTCATCTACAATTGTACGATCTGGACTACTAATGCCACACAAGTCAGGAAACATTAGCCCTTATGGCAAGAAATTAACAACATTTTACCTGAATTAAAAAAGACAAAAAGCAAAAGGGAAGAACAGATGACTTGGTCTTACTTTTAAATAGTTTAGAAGACCATGTCCCCAAGAAGCTAGAACTTCCAGAATGTTCTGCTAGTATCCTTAAAGCTTGTGTGAATGCTATCCTCTCAGTTAACCATTCAAATATACCATTTCCCCCAACTTTTGTGATTTCTTTATTACAGGAACGAGACCTTTGGGAAAATAAGGTAACCAGGAGGTTCTCAACTATTTCGACAATTATGAAGAGCGGGGTCTTCAAGATACTTAATCTTTGTCACCTTTGGATTTCCTTTCTTTGGTGCTAGATTTATACATTGTGAGAGGGTATGGAGGAACCTGAGTTAAAACAATAGCTGGAGACACTTGTAACTTTTTTTTCTTTTTTATCAGCTAACACTACATCTGTAACATATCATGCCCTCTGTATATTATTACACACCTTGCTGAAATGTCATTTTACAATATATGTGACACAAGTTTCATAGGGAAACAATATCATAAAGAATATTTATACTAAACACGATATAAATGTGTACCGTAATTCTTTTTATCTCTGATTGCTCTATAAGTCATAATATTACATTTACAGACAATGGCCAACTCTGGTTCCTTTCACAGTGTGTACTTAAATCTACAACATGGTGCAGAATAAATAAGAAAATAAAAGTTACCTCCTTTGTATTTTCATTGTAAAATACACCTAATACAAGGATGTAGATGATCGGAATGAAAAATGAGGAGTGTGTGTAAAACTTGTTTTCCTTCATAAACAAGTTTGCGCGATCACAGAAGTAGAAGTAAGCCATTATGATTCCGAGTTTACAAAGAGAGGCCAGAAGGATCTCTAGGTTGGAGGCAGCAGGTGTGGCCGTGGCCGGTTTCTTCTCCTCTCCGCTCTCTATGTCGCTGCACGTCTTACTTTTTCGATGCTGGTTTCGCTGAATTAAGGTGAGCGATGCGTAGCCAACAATGGATAGAATAAAGAAGCAAGCCGCCAGCTTCTGGATGAGAGTGAGTGGAGGGGTGCTCTGGCAGCAGGAGCCATCGATGGGCTTTATGATATTGTTGCAGTAAGCATTCATGAGAATCATGGCACTCTGTTAACACAAACATGAAATTAACAACATGCCTGACCTGAATTATTTTATTCCAGCTACTGAAATGTTCAACGGACAGCAGGCTGAGCAAAACATCTCATGTGCTTTGCTCTACTGTATGCATGTAAAAGCTTAAATAACTAAGCTACTCACAGACACACAAAGTTAAATCACGTGTGCATTTACTATTTGTTAGCATTTATATAAAAGATGACTAGATGTGACAAGCAAGCTGTTTCGGAATAAACAAGTGAAGTAATGGATGTGCTAAACCATGGTCTTTCAGCCAATTACCCCCTTAACTACATCATGGCTGCTCCAGGAGTTGGACAAAGCAAAATTTGGAATGGTGACTAATTATAAAAACATTATAAACTATAAAAAGGCCATCTGATAATAAGCATGGCATCTAGAATATAATACAAAATATCAGTAATGCAGATCAGAATGAAGAGTGCTAGTTCCTATACAGAGTTTTATAAACCCAACAACCAGGTGGGTCTAAAATGCACTGCAAGGTAACCCGCAAAGTATCATCTTAACCTGAGGAGCAGCATTAATTTGATATGCACCATTAATATAATATGAAGTTATCCCTTTAACAACCTGGTATAGTGCTGTAACTCACGACTCTCACGCCTATTCACTAAACAGAGAATTGTGATTTCTACTCCCTCACTTCACTATTTATTATGAAGGCCAAATGTGGTGCACTAGAAATATCTTGGATAGTCTTGTTTATTGCGCAGCTAAAACAGTGATCTTTTCAGTCTCCCTCAATTATACATTATACAGGGCCAGCTCAGCCCTTCTTTCTGTAGAAACTTCACATGATCAAAGGAACGAGAACTCTCTTACAAACTCTCCCCCTTTATACTACTACTTTCTACTATTACCTATGCCATTTACTATTACTCAGTACAAAAAGAACCTAGGGGCTTGAGATGGCCATACATTGTTTTCCTTAAGTCGTAGGCTTTACAGAAACGGCATTGTAAAGGTACTCACAATATCTCGGCTAGATTCTGGGAGATGCAGACCATCGACCGAGTCAGATATGGTCTCTTCTGAGATCAGCTTAGAAGCGCTGAACAGACGTATCTTTGACTTGGACTTTTTGTTGGTTTCATTTAATATTCCAGCTGCAATTTCATTATATGCATCAATCCTCTCGTTTGTAATCATTTTGCGACTTTCGCTGATCAACGGCTCATATACTGGATCTTTAAAATAATAAAAAAAATAAAAATAAAATACAAATGACAATTCGATGAGATCACTTCAGAAGGAAAGACAGCTGCAGTAATTTACGGCTTTTAAATTTACCTTGTAAAACCCAGTACACATCACTAGTTTCGGCCATTTTTTCCAAAACAGGTGCCATATCGGTCACGTTCACTTTGTATTGGGCAAGAGATTCCACACTGCCATTGTTTATTTTTATGGACCACTAAAAATAGAAAAGAAAAAAAAAATACTTTTTTTAAAGCAACTTCATTAAAAGTCATTAAAAGTCATTTTGTCAAACTGTGTAACTCATATTTATTCTGCACCTATTCTTATCCACTCCAGATTGAATCTATGTTATATAGTAAATCTGAATTTTTATTTCAAACACGCTTCTGGAGGAAGAAAAGTATCTGGGGTCGCAAGGTTCTGGAGGCTGCCAGTGAACAGAATTGAGTTGATGTTTAAGTAATAGGCTTTCTTATCGATGCAGTAATCCAGATAAGTCATTTACAGGAAAAGCGTGAAGTTTACTACTCTACACGTCTCGTGGGAATGTTGCAGGGATAGCCTACACATATGGGTGAAGCAGCAGGCAAAAGTTTACTTACGCTAGATTAAGGCAAACCAGGACCTCCATGTGTACCTTCATTACAGTATAAAGGTGAGTATAGGAATAAATAAAGCACCACATGGGAAAGTAGGGAATTATTTTATAAATAGTCCTAATATGGTTATACTGTGAGAAAAATAAATAACTAATCTCTGCAGGTATGAAGTCTCCGTGTGTATATCCTTTGGTAAGAGGTTTAACCTACCTCCGGTGTGTTTTTGTGCATACTCGCACTATAATGTAGGAACTTTGCTGTCTTGCTTCCTTAACCTAACTTTAAGTCCACTGAGAGAAGATACATCCAAACCCGACATCGTATTCACTGGCCAAGGTCATTTAAACAGTCAATCTAAAACGTGGCTTACCGTAGCCGCTCCTGCCACAACCATGCGAGGCTTCGATGTTGTACTCTGAAATTAAACATATTAATACATTATATGAGAGCAGTGTTATGTACCGCTACTGCAATGACGAATAATACAGAAAAGTACATAGACTGTAAATTATTATGTTCTCAGCCTGGCTATCATTACCCCGGCTGTATCAAGCAGACAGGAACAGCCTCAACGTATAATCAAAGACTTATTTTCAGACTTAGTCTAGATATAAAACTAAAAATCAGCAAATAAAAACACATACCTCATTCAGAGTCAGGAAAATGAGCCTACATATAATAGAAAAGGAATGCATATTAACAGAAATGGGTACAGACCTCTCTCAGAGACTGGAAACATTGCTTCATAGAGTTGTTCGCTTCTGGGTGCCACAGAAAATCCTGAAAAGATAGAGCCACATGTTGCGATGTTACAGAATTGTTAAAACGTTGGTTTCAATGTCAGAAGTAATAAAATATACAACGTAATGACAATTAAGAGTGTCTATATCCTATATATCCCTCCTTATGTCTGCCTGCGATTTTGAGAAGAAACATTAAGTAGTAGACTTAAGGCATCTGCTGAACCCTGAAGCAGGGAGAATGAATACTCTATAAGGGTGCTTCGGAGACCTATGTATAAACACAGCACTCTCAGCCGGAAAATAACCGAATAAACGATCTGCTTCACTTATCCTACAAAACAGATCTGAGCATGACTGATCTTATGACTTTCAACGGATCTTACAAAAGGAAAAAACACAAAGCACGAGGAATGCTTACCACTCGCAGTCTAGCAGCTTTATCCTCAAACGGAATGTCTGCATGCTTATACGGCAACGGAAAACACAAAAATAAAACATGTCAGCTTTTGTGATTTTGCACTCAATTTTGTTTTGCAGCATTTATGGCAATGAGTAGTCAGAAGGGGGTTTCCATGGTGACTCCTCTATTTTATATGAAGGCCTCCTATAAAGAGGAATACTGAGCAGCCTATACGTTTTCGGGTGCAGTACAACCCATATCTACAATCCAAAGGTTGATGACTTTACAGTATGCCGGTGACCGGGCGTTACCTTGTTCCCTTCTTCTTTGACGTATGGATCGAGGATTTTCACAAATGCATAGAATAGCTGGCGGATTCTTGAATCTCCCACGAATGTAACATGTTGGTCAGCAAGGCAGCTTTTGGCTTCACTGAAATGAACAAAGGTAAAGAAAAAGGAAGGCATCACTCCTTTATTCAAAATCAAAGTATTTAACAATATAGCAAATAAAAGTACATAATTATTTACTTTTTCTACTCTGGACTGACCAGCAGTAATTGATTTTTCCCTACTATATTTAAAACTAAAGAAATCCCTTTTTGTGCAATATTTTACAATAAAACAATATATTAATTACAATTATATTTAGGAAGAAAGGACAAAAGCTGTGCTTGGTAGAATTTATAATAATTGGTTTTGTGGATGAGTGTCCATCAAGGACGGGGTAAAAACAGAGACTGCCTAAGAGCTGAATACAGTCGATACCCTGTATGTTTTATAAAAGGCCAAACTGAGTTTTTCCTGTAAGACAGTCTGAGCCAGTCCTCTATAATGCATAGTTAGCGGGGAATCTCTTGAATATAATCTTTCTGATTTAACTATGCTTTATCCAGGGCCAGCTCAGCCATTCTTGCCAGAGAAGCTCACTGGAGGGAGGGGGTTAAAAGGTTTAGCTCTCCTGTAAACTGCTTATGCTATCTATACATATATGTTTGCATGTATTTTTCACCAGGCAAATCCTAATAACAACAAGGGTTGTCCAATGGAAACCCTCATCTTACAAAATGATCCACGTATTTTTCCAGCCTCAGACAGGATGAGACCCCCGTACATTGTACTATATAGATCTATATTGCGGCACATTGTCTTTCGACACTTTATTAACAAGTACGCTGACCTCTTGATGTTATCTGAAAGCAACCCCAACGCTTTCTCCCGCCAGATCTGTGCTTTTCCTTACCTCGCCTTGTACTTGTGCATCATACAGCTGTATGGCTGCCATACGTTCTCCCCAAGGAACCTGCCGCTGGATATAAGGTAGTCACAGGTGGCATCTCCTAAAACAAGACACAATATTAGGAAAGACACAAAGGGAATCGGCTGCAATGTTTGTCTTGGGCTTTACATTACATTAGTTCATGCGTTTGTATTTGACACACTTTGCACCCCGGGATCTGTGTTAGACATGCATGTGTGGAAACCAAAACATATCTGATAGAAATATCTTTTGGAGATATGGGATATCCTGGATATACAGTAGGCCCCGGAGACACAAAAAATAGCAGGAGGGGCCCCATGATCCGGCCTTGATTAATGTATGGGTCATGCTTGACCTGAGATTGGCCCTAGGCAAATCAAGGGGGCGTGTGGCCGCTTGGCTATTTAAGGAAGATCAGGGGTCGTGGCCTTCCTTTTAAAATCCAGATAGCAGTGAAGAAGTTTCCCTCCCGCCCTCCGCATTATTGGTGTTGGTTTTTGGTTTGTTTCTTTGAGTTGGGGCGCGTGTTGTGCTGCTTGATTTAGTTGGTGGGGAAGTGAGGTTCCGGTTGGCTGTTTTAGGGTACTTATTCGTGGTACCTGGTTAAAATTTTGTGGTTTCTCATCCGAGGTATGGAAACCGTGGTTATTGGCAAGTCTTGTGGGCTTTTGCCCACGGGCAGGGTCCCAAGCGAATGAGGGGGCCGTTGTGCTTATGCCACGTGCTAGTGCGGTTTACGGCTCCTGGTAGGGGTGCACGGCAAAAGTTGGTGACAGTTCCCGGCCGGAGGTGGAGCTGTCTGAAAGGATTTCGGTTTATCCTTTAGGGGTGTGGTAGTCACCTCCATGGGGTAAAGTGTTGTAGTCGGGTTGGAGGGACACTAAGTCATGGAGGTTACAAAGTTACAACATCATGTACGTTTTAAAGTTCAAATAAAGTTTTACGTGTTTTATAATAAATAAAGCTGTGGCCTTTTTCAAAATCCAATTGGTTGTCTGTCTCATTTATTATGGTACGACACATTATGGTTTAAACTTGTTAGCATGACCCACAGGCGCTGGGATCATGTGTGATCTGAGGTGTGATGGTTCTGTGTGCCGTTTGTTTTCTAAAGATTTTTTTTTAAGATGTGAGCCACGGAATAAGATTTTGAAGTTCATGGTTATTTCTTGTTGCTATCATATATAATGGTTTAAATGTTTGGGGTCACTCAAAAATTTCTTGAAAGCAAAGCAATGTGTGTTCATTAAAATGCGCAGACGGGGTTAATGATGTAAATGACTAATGTAGCTGGAAACGGTTGTTTTGTAATGGAATATCTTCATAAGACTACAGAGACCCTTTATCACTCCCATCACTCCAATCACTCCTGTGTTTCAATGGCATGCTGTGTTCGCTGATCCAAGTTTTTCATTTGCAAAGGCTAATGAATGAATTAGAAAAGAATAACATGTGGCGTACAGGTGCACACTTTCTGAATTTTGGATAATGTATTAACATTCCCCAAGTCAGATACCCAATGATTCAAATATGTATATCCAGAAAAATGGCAAACAGGTATTACCAGAACACCACTTAAACACGTTCAATTATCATCAAGAAACAGAAATGACAAGCAAGAGAACAATTCACAAAGAAAAAGTAAACACCCATAAATTTATTTTACTCAACTCGGGTGATTTAAGATAAGACAGAAGAAAAGAGCAGAAGCCTAAGGGGAGAACTATATACAAATTAACCAAATATAGGAAAAAAATAATAAAATAAATGTATTTAAAGGGGGTCAGGTGGTAAACAAAGCCAAGAAAATAATAACAACAAAATCTGGTATTTGCGTTTGGCTGGCTACGTGTCGGCTTCGTCAGGGGAACCCACGTTTCCGAGGCTCAAACGTTTAAATCGGGCGCCCTAGCTGTTAATTGGTGATGTCCAAACACCCCCCATTGCAGGGCGCGCATGCACACAATGGCTTTTCTCACCCTTTTCAATGGACAAAGGGGATTAGAGAATACTTTTTTTCTTTTAATACTGGATTTTGTTATGCGTTTTATTTTCTTTGGCTTAGTACACCGCCTAAACTACTTTTAAATAAATGTAATAAAGGTTATTGTTTACTAAGATGTGAAAGTCCTAACAGTTGTTTTGGTTAATAATGTCCGCTCGGTTCACTACGCATTGGAGAGCGCCCCTTTTCCGTAAAACTCCTCTAAGTTGATGTTTTCTGGCAGGCTGCATCACTGGGGTTAAAGCACCTGCGACACACATGCAAATAACACTGAAAATGCCCCGATGCGGGGCTGGGTATTAACCCTTGGTACACCACGTAGACTACGCTTTTCTTAGTGAAGTAGGCCTGCTGAGCCGTCTCTTTTCCTTTCCTCATGCTTAAAGCCTCAGGTGCTTAAATGATCACCCGTGACTCCCATTACATTTACATTAAACCCATGCTGGGGTCCGGGCTCCTCCTTGGGAGGTCAGACCAATTTTGGTAGCTCCGCTGGTTCTTTAAGCAGTTAGATTTAGTTAGATAAGCTGGTTTATACTATATAATGTATCTATAGATTAATAGTTCAGGGCAAACTGTGCATCCCACACATGATATAATAATAGTACAAAACCCCCCCATTATGTCTTCATATATGCAACCAATGAAAATGTTAAAGGTGCAAGTCCTCCGCTGTTAACAGGAGTCCGGAACATACAGCGGGGAGGTAAGGGAAGGCCGGGCAACCGATGGCCTAAAAAAACCAGATTTATGCGCATCGCTATATACAAGATACAGAATGTCAACCTTCCCTTCTGGCCATGTCAACGCAGACAACCAAGAGGATCAGTCCAGACTAAACTTAGGGCTCAGATGAGCCCCCTGCTGAATGGTCCCACATACTGTGATCTGCAAGAAGCGCAGCGGTGCCGTGCCTCCTGATCACTATGTAATCAGCTACACAGAACCCCGCAGTTAGAAGACGGAGAAACAGAATAAATACAGAAATAAAAATATTGTAAAAAAAAATAAAATAAAATTGCAAAACAAACTTGGGTCATCAAGGTGTCAAACAACCTTGTCATTAGAAATATTCTTGGTGGCAAATATTTGTGTGACATTATTTTATTAGGTGTGCCACACAATGAATTGTTGTGTATTGTACGCATGCCGCATTAGCATACATTTGCCCTGTCCATCTAGCGATTGCCCAAACATAGCATTCCAGCTATGAAGTTTAAGGACTACAATATATCTTGGAACAGCATAATAAAACGGATCAAAAGTATCAAGTTCTGTATAAGAACAAATACTATCACTTCACTAACTCTTTTTGCGAAGTGTCCCTTAAAACCTTTGTGTTTCAGAATACTTGGAATCTGACGGTGTTTCAATAATCGCAAATGCTAACTGTATATTACGCTTTATTCCCCGTATTCCTTCATTCTCATGTGGCGTTGTTCAATGTACTAATATTGGGGCATTCTGGCAATACGAGGCATGATATGGTTATTATTATGACACACAGTTCTCTCATAAACTGGGTAAGCAGTTTTCCTGAAAAGCAAGGACATTTCTAGCTGTCGCATAGTTG
This sequence comes from Spea multiplicata, assembly GCA_009364415.1. Taxonomy (NCBI): domain Eukaryota; kingdom Metazoa; phylum Chordata; class Amphibia; order Anura; family Pelobatidae; genus Spea; species Spea multiplicata. Next base: position 66,136 of record VKOC01016967.1, read on the forward strand.
CAAAAGGGTTCACTAACGATCAATTAGCCGTTTAAACTTGGACCAGCGAACACAGCGTGCCATTGGAACACAGGAGTGATGGGAGTAGTAAAGGAGTGATGGGAGTAGTAAAGGAGTGATGGGAGTAGTAAAGGAGTGATGGGCGTGATAAAGGGCCTCTGTAACCTATGAAGATATTTCAATTTCCAGCTACAAGTCATTTATAACATTAACCCCGTCTGTGCTGGATTTCTGATCCATGTTCACGTTATTTCAATGGACAAGATGTGCTTTTCCTTCCAAATGTCCCCAAACTTTTGAATGGTAGTGTAACTGGAGAAGGTACACATATTTACATATACACGTAAAGTCTGTAGCGCATTTGCGTTGCTAAACTAATGATTTGTCCCTGATCCCCAGAAGCTAACACTCTACAATAATACACAGATCTCTGTGCAAATGGAAATAAAGTTAACACATTAAATCCCATTCACCGTCTTAAAAATGGTTCCTCATTTTACTTGACATAGAAACATCGAACTTGACAACAGATAACAATCATTCGGCCCACTAGTCAATTATTCCTGGTGTGGAGACTCAGACCTTAATCGGTCCTTGTTCTTGTCTTAGATTCAGGATAGCTGTGCATGAGTATCTTCCCTTACTGTATTAGCATCTACCATTTCTGCTGGGTGAATGTTCCACTTATCTACCACCCTCTGAGAAAAATAAAACTTTACATTACTTCTACCCCTCTAGTCTTAGATTCTCATCTCTTGTTCTATCATTTTTTCCTGCTTTGAAATCAACTTCTGTCCTGTACTTTGACACAGACAGAGGTGTTCTTCTCAGATTATAGATACGTATGGAATGGGAACTGCAGCTCCAGCATCCTGCTCCATAATATACAATCACTGGCATCTCAGATCTATACATCTCATTAGCCCCAAGCATGAAGTATTGATACAGGGGCCACTGTCACCCCACCTGTCACATCCCACACGGCACCCATAACAGCAAAACCATTCCCCCCTAATACATCGGATAGCAATAATCAATACGGCCAGCAATGGCCATTAGGATCCGCGCACATGCCGCCATGTATATCCCGCAGACAGTGCGTGGAAAGCAGATGCATTGTTTTTGCCCACACCATGGACCGTCCATTACCCACCCCCGGCAGATAGACTGCGGATCTATCCCCCATCATTACTGGGCTGCGCTTCATTCTGTGTCTCCGGGACGTTATTGTATCCTCAGCTCCCTGCCATTGTGTCATTGCAGGGTAGTGAGATGGGGTAAACGGGGTGTTTTGGGGATGTGAGGGGTGACAGTGTCACGATCTGAAGCAGCTGCTGATATACTGCGCCCTCTCCATGTCATGACATTGGCCCGGCACTGAAGGGGTTTATCGGGTGCGGGCGGTACAGGATGCCGGGGGCGGCTCTTACCTCGGGAGTATCCCCAGGACACGGCATGGCAGGCGGAGAGCAGCAGCACGGCTCCCAGGGCCAAGACTTTGGCGTTCCTCACGCTGAAATGTTGGTTTATTTCCCGTTTGCCCAAATTGTAGGCCAGGGCCGCCATCTTGACTCCTCCATGACAGCAGCGTGCAATGGAGCTGCCGGGCGCTGGGAGGCAGCACTGAGCGGGAGGCGGCGAGGGATCTGAGGGGAAGGAGGAGGTCTCCGCGGCTGCTGACAGCAGGGGTTGCTCGGAGTCGCTGTCTCGCCGGTTACTCTTGGCGAGGTCCCGGGGTTTTAGGGGAGGGAGCTCAGCACTTTCATCCTCGGATGGGTCCCGACTGCTCCGACCGTTTACAGGCCCCTGGGCAGCGGCTGTATCGGGGTTCTGATCCCCAAGCGACATTGCAGTCGGCTGGACAATGACACGCAGTAAGGGCTATCACGAAAGTGGGGACGACGCAAAACACAGTCACTCCGGGCAACAAAAGAGGCGCCAAACCGGCTAAACAACTATCCCTGTGGGTCACAACAGGCCACACAGCAGTGTCACTAGTAGCCCCCTTACATGAATACAGCACAACTAGCAGTACCGCACCTGCCCAAAAGTGTGTTCTGCACCTGGCAACACAACTGGCAGCATCAAAACCATGCAAATAATAACCACATCCTACCCCACACAGCCAGCATTATCACCGCGGCACACAACACTTATACAAAAGACTCTTGGCTATAACCCCATACACTCCACACACAACAAAGTGACCGACACGGTGACACAAACTCCAGAGACGCAGCTGACGTTCCTCTATAACGACCCCGGGGTCCTGTCGCTTGGGGTCTGGCCGATACAAGTCTTTTCCTTTAAAAATTCTTCATACGGTTTCTCCTCACGGGTCTGTTGTGTTACGGCAGCGGCTTATTCCTCTTTTGCGGTCCTTCTTGCAGGTGTCTTTTATCGTGACGGTTCTACCGTGAAGTCACAAATTACTCAACATACCTGGTGGTTAAAACTATTTACAGGTATGCTAAATAGCAGAGAAGGTGTGTTTGCCTGTAACACGGATGTCAAGCAAAACGCCTGAACCTTGATCAACCTGTGTCTGTATGAGACCTGTAAATACGCTTTGAGTGAATCTCGAGACAAGCCTTTAAGCACGAAGTAACAAGTTTATTATTCACCTATAGAAATGGCGTTTGAAAGAATGAGAAACGCGTAGGAAAGCTTTGACAGTTGTGTATCAAACAGGATTAGGATATTCTGATTTTGAAGCAAAAGACCAATTATATATATTTAAACAATCCTATGGGTCAGCATATTGCTAATCGGAAGCCGTAGTACATATATCTGAATGTGTTCAAAAACACAATAGGTTGGGCAGCTCTTTACAAAAATAGAAGACAAAGATTTGGCATTTGCTTCCTAGAGCTTCTATGTAACCTTTATTCTTGTACGTACGATGTGGATACAACAAACTAAATATATTCTTAAAAAGATAATAACTATGGCATATGCAAACATGCTTTAGTGTGATGACCACCCAGACTCTCTGTGGTCCTCAAGCATCAAGATCTCTTCCCTACGCTGCTCATGGCAGCCCAGCCCGTTTAGCAGGCTAGTGTGCGTATGGCCAACCAGGGAGCCTTGCCTTTTAGTTTTAAAAAAATTCTCTTATGAGAGAAGGCATTGGGAGAGTGGGATCAGAAGCTTCTAGTGCCTCTGATGCCCGATTCCCTGGCTGTGCTGCTTGACTTATGTCTTTGAGGCAGCTCCTCCTATAAAGTAAACACTCCAAGTGAAGTGTTTTTAGGGTCGCTAAAGGGAGTGATGGGTATGTCTGCTTTTAATGTATCAGAGGAGATATAATAGGAGGTAAATAATTGTCACTGGCTGTCTAAGAGATAGTGTCCAGGATACAAAATTGTTAGACAAACCTTGGAGGTAATGAACGTTTATATGGATCTAGCGAGTTTATGGTCTGCATGTAAAACCAGCTATACCTGTTTTTCTTCCAAAAGTTGTTCAAGCCATAGCTATAAATTCTTCAAAGGAAGCCGCATCTACTGTACCTACATTGTGTGGCTCTGCCGCTTTGGTCAGCGGTGTTTACCTGGACACCAAATATAAATAGGGGGTGAGCTATCCGTTTCCGAGGCAGAGTTTGGCATGGATATGAGAGCTGGACCACAAGCTGAGAAAGTGAATGCTTTTGAAGAATAAAAACAACTTTTAATCCCTTCTTTTATGTTTCTTCAGACCGCTAACCAGGACAGGCCTATTGAGAAGCAGTCTGCTATAAACCGATGTTTCTTTGGACTGTGGTCATTCATATCAAAAACTATGCAGAGGCATATGGTTAGCTCAGCCCGTTACTGACTTGCCTAAACCTAAAGGAAAATATCATATTGGAAACATTGTTCCAAATAATTATTATGCAGATCTATTTGAATAGATGACTGGAGTATAACTGTTTTCGGTAACATTTAGCTGAGGTCACAATACTCAATGTGTAAATGTGACATTCCTTCTTTGAGAAGAGAAAGTCACTTGCATAGGAAGAGCAAATGAACTCGGTTGTGGTACTTTGCATACGTGTTTCTAGCAGCTCTAAAGCTCATATGGAAATGCACCAAGACAACTGCATGTTTTATGGGTAAATAACCTGGAGTGCAGCAATTCAAGACAATCCAGTATTCCCAGTGAGTGGCGTGAACGTTACTAATTGATATCTGCTTTCTCTAGGCTCCCTACACACCTTGCATTTCAAAAATTATAGTGTACTGATGCAAATTAATTATTTAATCCCTTAAGGACTAATATTGCTTTACATGTTAAGGACTGAAGTGTTTTAACGCTTATTCAGCTGTGGTTTCATTTGATGTGGTAGTTACCGGGCTAAATATTAAAAGGCTGCTCATCAATGTTTCCAAACTAGATTTTGTTTTTAAAATGTGCTCTGCTGGGAGTTGGGTCCCCGATAGCGTCTAGAAAAAAACCCAAAAGTGTTGAACAAAAGCAGTATTTTAGTATTCAGTATTATATTTCAGTATTTGGTTTTCTTCTCAGGGTATGTGCAAGTAAAAAAAACCCAACTCATGATTTATATTCCGCAACATCTCACAAGTACAGCAATATGCCACATGCGTGGGTATCCCATGTTTTTCAGACGTTGCAGGGTAAAAATTGGAATACTTGTGGTATGTCAGTGTTATACATTCACATCAGATAGAATGTGATAAGATACTTTTAGTTAATACAGTTATATTGCAATACAATTGTTTTCTCATGTCGTGAAAGGGTAGATAAAATACAATTCATGTGCATTTTTTTAAAATAACTTGCTTGCATTTATTGACTTACATTGCATTGAATTTGAATATATAGTGTATTACCTGAAAATATACACAATATCAGAGAATTCACTTGAAATTCAGAGTGTAATTTTAAAGTGAATGCCACCTTTATTAATGAATATGTCAGTGCTGAATAAGCTTACTACTTAAATGGATTAGAGAAAAGCAAATATTTGCAGGACATGTATCCGGCTTACCTGTTGCAATAATGTAAGGGAAACATTTTGAATTGGCTTAAAAGCACTTTTGTGGCAAGTTATATTTCCTTACAAAGTTTACTTTTTGGCTAATGATAGGTGAATGTCATATGGTTTTTTCTATTTCATGGTTCCATGAAATACTCAAAAAACATTGTCTAGCCCCACTTGCATGGGCAAGTAGCAAAACATATTTGAAAAGGAGATAACCCATCTCATTGCATTCACTGTAACAATAGGGATATAAACCAGAGGAGATATCATCGAAGCAATCTTTGCTCCTTCAACCCTATGTAGGAGCTCCTACACTCCTGACTGCAATGTCTGTGTCACAACTGTCTTTCATGTTAAAATATATTATATATTATATTATTTTATATATTATTTTTATTATATATTTATTTACGACAGGAGTGCTTCAATCTCACTGCATTTCATTTGTAGAACGCCATAGCACTATCACAATTAAATGGAAATGCAATATTAACAATCACATAAATAAACATAAGACATTCTGATACAGACAATGGTCCTGCTCCTGCCAGTGTACGTTCTTTTAGGAGGATTAAGAACATAAAGGATTTGCTTGATCATTAATTGTTTGATTGTAGTTGAAGAGCAAGTAAATAAATATATACTATTAATGGATACCATTGCAAATGTCAATAATGAGGCTTCCAGGGGTGGACCCAAGAGTGGTGGCCACATTTTGCAGTTGCTCTGCCTGCAACCTAATCACAAAATTAGACTTCCAATGATAACATTTTGATTTCTTTTAGCAATTTCCAGAGGATCAAAGATGAAGTGACCCTGTCTAGTCAAATGAAGTGGCAAAAGTCCTTGGCGGCCATCTTGTTAATTTGGACAAATACCGTTACAGATACAATTACACATGAGAGATCCAGAGGGATTTTACCACAAACTCACACATGAACAGTTCCTCTACCTTTGGGCAGCAAATAAACAGAAGTCCCCCACTCCAAAGATACATTATGTTCTATTGCTAAGAAAACAGGTGAACTCAAATATTTAACTCTCATGTCATCCAGGGCCTCCCCAGGAAGCTCTCCCAGAGGAACTGACCTAGACCCATTTGGAGCAAAGCCAGAGTGACTTAAGATATATACGGTAGTTGCCATCTACAATTACACAATACAGATAGATGCTCATTAAAAAAAACCTGAATGATCTTAAAATCAGGAGCTGAAATAATAATAAACATTTTGTGGGTATCACAGAATCAGTAGACTCCCGCCATGGCCACAACTCATGGCCTGCAGACTCAGATGAAACGGAAAGAGTCCAAAGACTGAGGATCGGTCACAGTTACTCTAAAGGTTAACTGTATAGTTAATAGTGTAAACTCTATTAGGTTTGCCCTATTCTATGACATGTAATGAGCTGAAACAGTATACATCCTGGAACTAATAGGTTTAGTACCGGGTATTTGTTATACTTTGTTTTTGGGTTAGACTTTAGAGCAACTGTACAACCTTATTTCAAAGATTTTGAAGAAAACATTCTATACAGATAAAGCCACACGTTAGTGTGAAGTGACATGCTTCTCTTGGAGGATCTTGATCTTGGATGGTCCCTTATATCACAGTGGTAGGAGGATTGAGGTTTGGAATCCCGGTAGCAGAGACAAGGCGATCATCAGAAAGTTTGGTGCCCCTTACAGAACAATTGGTTTGGGCCCCTCCTGTTGTTTGTATGTTTCTTTTATCTCTCCAACGTTGTTGGGGTTCAAAAATAAGATTTTACTTCCGTATTTGGGTTTGCAATGACAGATAAACAGAAAACCTTGTTACACAAGGAAAAAAATATTTGTTATGAAATGGTGTTAATATCTGAAAACAATAAAATAGTTTCAAAGTAAAGTATTAACTATGAGCGTATAACAAAGTCCTCCTCTCCTTTTGTTTCTGTATGTCATCTTGTTATCTTATATACTAATAGTTATGTCCTGTCTACCCTTTGTACAGTGTAATAAACAAAAGTGAAAATGCATTTTAGATTTCCTTTTATCTATTTTGAAGGTATGTGCTCCCCCTAGAGGACAATTTCCATATTTCAGCGTTTCACCAGTGTGTACAGTACTGCGGAATCTGATGGCGCTATAAAACAATAAATAATAAGTCCAGTGTAATAAGCAAAATTGAAATGCATTCTATATTTTGTTTTATCTATTTTGAAGGTATGTGTGTGTAACTTTAACTTTAGTTACAGTATGCAAAGTAAAAGTAGTTTTTCCAGTATAAACAATTGTGTGTATATATTTATATATATATAATATATATATATATAAATATATATATATATTTATATATAATATATATGTTATGATGATCTCTTATTATTTAGTTAATTCCCCACCTTTCCATTGGAAATTATAAAAGCTGAATAAAATCGTAATTTATACACAACCTCAGGTCCAAATTTGCCATTTGGCTGGGATCATACCACCCACGCCTGTAGGAAAGAGCAACCTTCAAATTGCTCTTAACCATGATTTTTACCACACCATTGCTGCTATTTCATCCTTAGGCGAGGATTGTATCGTCCATACGTGCACTTTGGAGCTCGGATAGCTCCAAAAAATTGTACCACATTTTTATCTCTTTTATATATACCTGGAAGGATTTTTAAGAATCTGTTCTAGCCCATCAAGTAGTCGTTATGACCAACGGAGTTCCACTTGATATTGTTTTGCTGGGTTTCTTCAGTATTTAAGTATTTCTTACCATATGATCAACTGGAATACCTCATATTATATACCATTTGTATATCAAGATACAGAGTGTATATAGATCAAATAAATTGTATTGTTGTTATTAAGGTTCCCTGATTACCTTAATTAAATAATTTAAAGTTAGAAGCAGGCTACAACATACACTAAAATTGAATGTTTTCGTACAGCATCACTTTTAGCTCATCTGCAGCTTTTCAGTAACGTTAAAGTTTTCTGTGATTTTTGTTTTGTGATTAGACTTGCTATGAGAAGAACTTTGAGAGCAGCTCTTAAGGGCCGCCAGAAATCATAGGCCTCCTTACATGGTGGAGAGACCTTTCCAAGGCTAACACAGATCCCATGCACATTTACACCAATATAATGTATTTTTATCTAAAAACCATTTGTGATCATTAATTTTGCGCCCTTATTATTATTTTTATTTGTTACTTTTACTCATTGCAGCCAATACATGTTTTTGCTAAAAACCCTATAGCCACTGTTTTTCTAGAAATACTTTGTTTTTTAAGATATTAATTTATACAACCGAACGCAGTCATATTTAACAGGCTGTTGCTAGGCTGCTGTTCTCAAAAAAAAAATATGACAGGATGACTATCCATGAGGTTGCGAACCTGTTCTCAAATAGTATGAAACATGGAAACATAATGACAATTATTATTGTTTTAATTACTATCATTATTTTGTATTAATGTAGCACCAACAACTTATTCAGTGCTTGTTACAGTCTATACATTCAAAAGGGTATGACAGACACACCAATAAATCAGGTAAAGACGCTCTTCTCCCAAGGTTATGTCTGTAAATACAAAGGATAAAATAAAACCAGGTCATTTTAACACAAACCAAAAATTAACACTCTTAATTGCAGCGTGTAAAAACCTTTCTGGTAACGCTAGCTGGCCTTATACTTGATAGAAATTAAGAGCTTGGGTCTTTAGATATACTGATTTCCTGGTAATTTTGCAACACTCTTTTAATATTTATGATATCAACTGGGCTTTGGTTAGTGTATAATATTCCTGTGTATATTAACTGTAACATATGCTGGTTCAACTACATTTATTTTTACAATAACCTTTATTTTAAAGTTTATTTATTCTCCTGTTGGTTTTTTTTTCAGCCCAGTGTGAGGCAGAGTGAATGACTACAATCCTCATCACTACTTTTGCTGAATTATTAGGTGAGATCAGCATCAGCAATTATATGAAGTTGGGAAATAGAATAAACACGAGAGTCCATCCCTTAAGCTCTTAGCTCAGCAAAGCTAAAATGTATGGGTAACTTGTCAATAAGCATGGTGCTGCATGTTGGAGCGATCCAGGGTTCTTAACCAACAGTAATCCAGTGTAATTCCTAGACGGGATCAAAGGCCATGTACTGCCGCAACATATTTCCTCTCCGTACTAGTGGAACCAAACCTATTGATGAGCAGAAAAGCAGTACATTCTCCAAGCCAAAGGTACAAAATACGCCCACACGAGTCCATCAAATGAAGTACCAAATTTCATTCATCTTCACCTATTCAAAACCAATACAATGGAATTAATGTATCATGCGTTTTGGCCCCAACGGGTTTAATCATAGACAAATATACCCAACCAGAAATTTATGTCTAATTAGTAGGGCTAAGTCATAGTGCTAATCATATTAAAAATACTAATTTCCGGTTGGGGATATGTGTCTATGATTCAGGCTGTTGGGCTGATTCTCTTGTGTGTCACACAGCTTCCACAAGAGGCTCTCAGGGTCTTAAGAGAAACTTGTATCTCAGAATAGATACTCTATTCGAGTCACATAGGTTGGAAGCAGTAGATGGGGCATACTGCCTCTCCAAATACTTAGGTGACTACACCAAGATGGTCTTGTAGCCTTTGATAAAACCGCCCTATGTGCTCATACCAGGGATTATAGTTTTCGTACCTCTTAAATAAGGCTACATACAGTTCAATTCATACCATTTCATTTAAGCGATTCAATGGAGTGTGCTACATTTTAGCTGACCACAAACTGATTCTTCTTAGTCAGGTTTGGTAGACAAGGCTAGATTCAATTTATGCACTATTACAGGGTAAAACTAACACATACAGATGAGCCGAAATCCACTTTAACGGACAGATTAACCCTCTTTGTCACCAGATGAAATTTAATATATGCCAGCACTGCAATGTTATTAAGAATAATGTAATACATGTAGTGCAGAGGTAGCCTGGAATTAATATTAAAAATTAAAAAGGTGCAAGTATCAGAATGGCTATTTTTACAGAACTTTTTACAGTGCCATTGCTGGAAATGTGTAGGGTCAAAATATGTTTATGTTATGTATTTCAGTTTCATTTGGTATCAAGGGGATCTAGACACATTTTTATGGCTAGCTTAGTTTAAGCAAACCTAATTGTTTAGTTACTTTGATCTTAATTGGCTGTCCAGAGGTTTGCTTTGATCTTCTCTGACAAGTGGAGGCATTAAATTGAATACAGCGTTTTGGCCTGGCAAGTTGTGGATGTTAACCCGGCTTGGGCCCTGACTCGCCTTCTGTTTTACTCATTGGTACCCTGAATCAATCACTTGCTTACCTAGTATTTGGCATTGGAGCCTGTGTGGGTCTCCTGCCATCTGATCTCCTGCTGTCTTCTTGTCTCTGACTCTCCTGCCATCTACGAGTTCCATATTAATCTTCTGTATGCTCCTGGCCATGCATGTAGATGTCACCCAAAATAGAGGACAAAGGCTGCAGCGGACAGCCATCTGCAATTAGGGACTCCTAAATCTAGACCCACCGATGGTTCTAGACATGTACCTGTCATAGAGACTTCTGCCTGATGCGGTAGCCGTGTTTGTGACAACATCCTTAGACCTCAGAGGATCTGTTTTAATAAGCCTCCCCAAGAGGGTGTAAAGAATTCTCCAGAGACATAATGTTAAATACACAGGTACAGAACTTGTATTCCTCCTTCTATGTGCTCCTCTGGGATGCTGAGACGTTTTATGTCTTATCCAGGTTCTCTGGCTGGTCTCAAGTAGTAGCCTTAAAACCAAAAAGTGGAAGCCACAGGTGCCACTCTGAGCAGCCCAGCTTTTCTTAACATTACACAACTCTTCTTTCAGTACCTTTACATTTCTGCATATTTTGTTTTTTTTCTGCTGTGGCTGTGGCAGAGCTCTGCTGATATAATTAATTTTGCAAACCTATTTTATGTGTGTGTTGTATCATGTTCTATATAGCACATCCCTGGCTTGATGTCTTGACCTCAATATTTTCTGGTTACTTCTGCAGAACCTATTGTTTTACTTTCATTTCTGCTCAATATTGAGATAAATAGACATAAATAGACATATGGGTCACAAGTTTCTGTCCCCTAGGGAAAAGACAGATGTGGACAGATTGTTTGCATAAATTATTAATCTCTAAAATAGAGGGTCATCTCAAATGGTTTACCTCAATTATTGCAGAGCCACATTTAGAATGGCCACTTTTTCTATCATTGAAAATCTCTCTATAATCTGACTCTTCTAAAAGAGATGCACAACTAAACACAGAATTATTTAAAGAAAGGCATACCCACATTGATGCCTGCTAATAGGGATATGATTACCTACAGTGAAACAGATTCAACCCATAGTTCTTCTTTTAAAACTTCTAAAACAAATGGTCTTCATGGACCAGTCAAAATTATACTAAGCTTCTTTTGATATATATATATTAGTAAAATTTCATGTAATTATTATATTTATGTAGGGAGGAGCTAAATGTAGAAATTACTTTGAAGGCATTCACATATTATTCCATTATATGACAGCAAATATACGAAACACTTATGCTTATAACACACAGTTCATATCTAAATATTAGCATATACTCTTTAACCAGGCATGTCAAATCAATAAGTTAAGTACGGTATAATCTATAGAATTGATAAATATTATAAACCTTTGGGGGATTTGGATGGGAAATTCAACAATAAATCACCTATTGTTGCCTTAATTTCATAAATTAGGCCTACAAAACATTGATGTCCAAAAAACAATAGATTATCATGACAGAAATGACGCATATGACAGACGCTTATTAAAGATTTTGAAATGAAAACCTCATCTTAAATAAAAAGGACTAAGCTTCTTGTTCTCTGTAAAAGGGTGGAATTTAACTCACTTAATTGTTTAGACACTGGACATGCATTTTGTTTTCTCACAATTTATTTAAACACCTCACATATACAAAATAGGTACAAAATAACTCTTGACCCAATCAAGATGATGACCAAGGTAAAAAGAATGGGCACCCAATTTTAACCAAGAGGACAAAAATGAGGAAATTCATTAGATTTTTTTTCCTAGGGCTCCATAGATGACCTGATTTCATTGAGAAACATTTTAAAAAATACACAACATAGTATGGAAAAGTTGGATTTTAATCCTTTATTAGCACCATTAGTACCTCAATTAGCACCTTTGTATAATGATTTTATTTTTGAACACCATGGTTACATGCTTGCTGGAGATGTGAAGACACTTTTTAAGTGTATGAGGTAGTTAAAACCTGCGGAAGTTGTGGTTTTAAACTTCCTCCGTGGAAGATATTCAGGCCACAAATGGTGCAAACTTTCATGTTTTTTTATTGGGCTTTTTAAATTTTTTTTTTGCAAAAGCTGACATTTTTCCACAACATGATGTTTAAATCGTAAAAGATTTCATTGTCCTCCTAGGCATGTATTTAAGTGCATTGCACAATGCTCTTTTCCGTCTCTTTTGCCCCTGGTTTTAAGCATGAAGATAAGTGGAAAAATGGAAGAGGTCAGCTTTCGGTATAAAAAAAACAAAGAAAGGGCAAAGAGAGGATAGTTCTTAAGTTAGTTTTATTGTTTTGTTGTTTTTCATTTGAAACAGACTGGGCCAAAGTCCGCACCGAACTCTTGGTCAGGGCCACCAATGTCCGAAATTGCAATGTCCAGGATGGGCAGACGTGATGGTTTGTTTGTTCTGTATTCAATGACTGTTCTTCCCCATGTACCTGTGTGTCTCTGTAATAAAAATGTATTAATTAGAAAAACATATACATACATGGGTATAGAAAATTGTTTTCTTGTTAGAAAGACGTAACCGGTCAAAATGTGGAGGGCAAGCATCTACTAAATTGTGAAAACATACATTTGCAGAAGTCTGTTACAGTAGAAGCTGACTTTGAAGACAAAAATGCCCCCGACTTTCTCTGATGGAGCCATTCAGTCATGTTCCAGTATACCAGGTAGGGTTGCAAAATGACTCCCAAAGCACAGTTTCCCCCAGTTTTTACTTCAATGTCTGCTCTATTTCATCAATCCCTCGAATGACTTCCCCCAATATTGTAGCATTACTTACAGTGCAGCCATCTTCAAGAACGGTGAATGTAAATCTACTGTTGCCTTCTGCCCGTAGTTCAACATCATTGGATCCCTGCAGAAGGATGGCCTTCTTGAGGTTTCCGGTTTCTCCGTCCATGTAGGCAATGCTGTTCTTGCAGTGGTAAGTAATGTTCTGAGATGCATGGTTAGCCAGCAGACGCATGAAGGCAAACTGAGTGGCCATGTCCTTGGATGTAACTCCTTCTTCGTTGTATTCGATCTAACAGAGGGAACACACAATTTATTAGTTTCATACAGCTGATCATATATAGATATGTTAATATATCTGTAAGAATGCAAAGTTCGATGGCAACTTTCCCTTTCTCCTTCCAACGTTATTTATCATACAGAATAAAAACCAAGTTACAAAGCATAGTATCCATTTGCTTATTACGCTTTCATTCTTCCACTTGAACCTCCATTCGCTTACAAAACAAGCTCCTAACACTATTTGCCAGCTACTATATATGCATGAAACTATGACATATTGCTCAGGATTCTTGTTTAAATATTGAAGGATTACTCACTTGGGTGCCACCGTTAATGGTTTCACCAAACCATACGTGCTTCTTGTCCTTAGTGGTCCTGGTGTACCAATTCTTGCGTGGAATGCCGTCAGGATTGGCATGGATGCATGTCTCTCCAGTGGAGAAGTCACAGAAAACTCTGATGGCATCTGATGTGCATCCTTGGTTAGGATCAACCCAGTAGAATCCTAGGAAGAAAATATGTACCTTAAATTTCAATGTTCTTCTAATTGTATTTGTAATTGTGAAGTTCACCTTATCACAAAAAATACCCAACCTGAATCTCTGAAATCATATGATGTACTAAGATATAGCAGTTTTTAAATATTGTCCTTTTGACCTTTGATGTGTCCAAACTTCAGAATGTGTGAGCTTGAAATCACTTTTTTAAGAGGACTGTTATTTGCTGCTTCATTAACCCTTATAAATTGGCATACAACATGTTTTTACATACATTCTATATATAGGGGGTTTGTCTGGAACACCAACAAATACATTTAGAGAAAACAATTAATGAGGGCAGAACTTTTTGTTGCTATTGTGTACTTCAGAACTATCTTTTTCCAACATACCACTGGTCCAATCAGGGTGACTGAGTCTTAAGTCACGGCAGGTACGAGCTGGGTTCTTTCTTGAGCCTTCAGGGGTCAGGATTGTCTCAATCTGGTTGTTCAAAGATTTCAAAGTGGAATCAACTTCATAGTCCTTGGGTCTACGAGAAGGCTGGTCAGCTCTATAGAATTCACCACCTTCAAAGTTGGCCTCATATCCACCACCAGAAGGTCCGGGATGTCCAGGTGGACCAGGAGGTCCAGGAGGACCCTAAATTAATTGCAGAGAATAAAATGAAGACTTATAGAAAATGTAGGGAAAATTTCAACTAATAGTTGAATTCATTAAGAACACAAGTTGAGTGTATTAAATCAGCACCTGTGATGTGAATGGAGTTGCTCCATCATCATAACACAAAGGATTTTAGATAAAATACTTTTCATTGTGACATGTGGAAATCCACATTATATTTTGAATACAATATTTGGTTTTTACATCATTATTATTATCATTATTATTCCTCCTAAATCCCTTTACTCTATAGTTATTTTATATATATAAAAAAACAATTAACTTTACTATAAAGTAAGCCTACATTTTCACTTGGTACTTACAGCAGGGCCACTGAAGCCAGGTGGACCGCGAGGACCAACGGGACCAATGGAGCCAGGTTGTCCTACACGACCTTCTTTGCCAGGTGGACCAGAGGGACCAGATGGACCCTGAAATAATACATTTCACACAATCAAAATTAATAGGAGTAAAACTGGATCAGTAATAAATGATTTCAGTATTAAGGATTTATTAACTTGTTAAATTCACCTACCCGTGGACCAGATGGACCAACAGAACCAGCAAGACCAGCTTCTCCTGATTGACCCTAATAGATAAATAAGAAAAGTTTGTAATCAAGTCTTGATCTACAACATATATAAGACAATATCAAACATCTTCTACATATAGGTAACTAATAAATATTGGTAAAAACATTTACATGGGCTGCCACGTTCCTTTACAGTGCACACAGTCATGGAAACATAAAACCATATATATAGACTTCTAGGTTGCAAAGATCGCAAGTAAAGTATTTGAGTTCTCCGCCCAAGTTAAAAGCTGAAGAATGGGTGTTAAAAAACATGAAGTGGTTGTGTTTCCACTAAAGTATTATCATCACTTTGGGTCATCTAGACCAACCCAGGGATCCTCAGATTGCTCACCTGCACCATTAGATACCCTTAGTTTGTTTCTCTAAATCAGAGGACTGCAGGCCACCGTCCCTAGGCTGGTGTGTATGACATTTAGTTTATTGATAATAATAAAACAATTGGCTTTGGGCCTTTTCTTTATGTATCAAACGTTTTGTGTTATACTTACGGCAGGGCCGGGAAGACCTTGTAAACCGTTGTGTCCTTTGCGACCATCCAAACCTCTTTGTCCCTTCTCACCGGCTTCACCCTTGTCACCACGGGCACCTTGTGGACCCTATAATGCAACAATAAAGCTTATTTAAAAATAACAAAGTGATTCTATGTCTTGCTACTTATTGTGATTTTTCTGAATTTGGGTTTATTATAAAGATATAATTTGACGGCAGACTTTCCTGATGTACTTGATCAATCCTTGATCTCATCTTAGATTCAGAACAGCTTTATGCCTGTTCTCATGCATGTTGAATTCCCTAACTATAATAATATTATATTAACATTTACCACTTCTTCTGGGTGACTGCTCCACTAATTTACCAGAGCGATATAATGCAAATTAAAAGGGGATTTTATAAACTCAATGAATAACAAGAAACAAAATCAACTAAAGTCCTCTGTCAGTTTTGTATGGATGTAAACTATATTCATTAGTTTTTGTGTTTATGAGAGAAAGAAAGCATACTTACAGATGGACCTCTGGCTCCAGCAGGACCAACATTTCCAGCAGAACCAGAAGGACCCTAAAATATAATAACACAAGTTATTAACTCTATATGAAAAAAACAGAAGTGACTAAAAACCTTTATCTGTATATGTGACAATTAAATGTAGATTTTCTTTAATGTGAAAGAATACCAAGCAATGTGAGAACAATTAACTGATCAGCAGCAAAAGAGACAAAAGTTACATATAGCAGCTCACATATGGTCAGTTTTAATCTTATAGGAACACATAAAAATAACAAACCTCAACTATATGTCACTTCCCAAAACCATTAATTTTTCAGCTCAGTAAACATCTGGGGTGGTTTTACAGTGTGGCATATACAGATTAACTATATGGGGTGTAACTGAAAGATAAACGGACAAGATGGCTACTTACAGGTTCACCACGGTTTCCAGATTTGCCAGCCTGACCAACAGCACCAGCTGGACCAGGAGCACCAGCAAGACCAGCAGGGCCACTGTTACCAGGATAACCACGTTCACCCTATAAAAAGTACCAAGAAATCTTAGTTTCATTAGCAAGACTGGAGTTAAAGCATGATAGAGCATGCTAAAATATTTTTCCAATTGTTAATGTTTGCCATATCCATAACTAACCTCTAAAAATGCTTACCTTAAGACCAGGAAGACCATCACGGCCTGGAGGACCATCATTGCCAGGGTTGCCCTAAATACCATACAAAAATGTGTATAATTACTACTGATTGCCATACTAAGAGATGTTATGATGATGTAAAATTACTATCTTTACTTACATCACGGCCAGCTTCACCATGAACACCAACTGGACCGGGATTTCCTACAGGGCCAGGGGGACCACGAGGACCAGACAAACCAGCGGGGCCAGAAGAACCTGGCTCACCCTAAAGAAGAACACAGTATTTTCACCCTGTTAATGTTTAATCATAACCTGGATTCTCAAATTTGTTTATAGCGGCTTCCAAGAAGAAGTATCTGGGGTCTCGGAAGCTTGTATAACTTTACACCATTTTCTTTATTGGTTCCATAAATGGTACCAATGTTGACCAAAACTCAATTTACAGTGGGTCCCTACAAAGTGATACACTAATGCACTACTGTGGACAATGTATCTGATAAAAATCGGAAATTTAAATTGTACCTTTTTTTATTATTAATTATTATTATTAATTTAAATATTGTAGCTAATTTACTAAGCTGGTGGTATATTCAGCTGCCAGAAGGACAGACTTTTCTTTATAAGCAATGCTCACATTTTTCATCTTGTTGGTCATTATGATGTTAAGCTAATCTTGCCAACCACTAGGAGCTAGGAAGCCATGGTTCCTAAAAACATTATTGTTGGTGCCTACATTTTATTAATTATTTTTTTGGACATTATTAATTTGTAAATTGATCAAGCACTTGTTTGAGTATGTACGATATTTGGTACTATGTAACATTTTCAACGGTAAAAAAATAAACTATTGTAATTTATACTCACGTTTGCTCCAGAACCACCAGGCAGACCACGTTCACCTCTTGTTCCAGGAAGACCAACAATACCACGTGAACCAATTACTCCAGAAGGTCCAGCAGAACCTGGAGCTCCCTAAAAGATGGAAAGCAGAGAGATCATATACTGAAGCCTTTTTCTGACATGGGTGGAGGGGCAATATACATATTTAAAATTAAGAGAGATTAATTGAGGTTTCTGAAAGTCGGTTACTAAACACAAAGTCAGTGTTACTTACAGGAGAGCCAGCTTCACCAGATGGACCTTTGTCGCCAGATAAGCCAGCTGGGCCAGCAGCACCTAGTTCACCAGGACGACCGACTGGACCACTGTCACCACGTGGGCCTCTTGGTCCATCTTTACCAGGTTGGCCTGTGGGGCCAACAGGTCCAGTTATACCCTGTTGAAAAGAATGTTAAATGTAGAGATGGCAAACTGTTTTGCAGGTAAAGAGTATTACTTTTTTATCTATCCTTACCTAAAGGTCCAGTATATTTGCAGACTTATTAGTGTTTGAAAACATTCATTTATATTATTAAAACCCTTAAAAATAAAACCACCCAAATGTTATGCAATTAAATGTGAAGCTGCAAAATTGGCAAGAACATATAATTACAAACCAACCTTCAGCTATATAGCTAACCAGCTAAAGTACACAGCTAGCATACACCTTGATTAGTCCATTATTCCATTACTAAAGTTTTAGTGTTATCATTTACATTGCAAGAAGGTAGACATTTGCAATCCATGATATTGGCTACACTATGGCTGAAGGTAGACTTCACCTTGATCTACATTATCTCATCTACATTACATCACATTTAAGATGTGTGGTTACTTCCACAATCACTTGATTTTTAATCAACAAATGAAACATTGTCATTTCATGGATCAATCATGAACTATAATGTGAAAAGCACTTACAGCAGGGCCAGGAGCTCCGGGTCTTCCAGCAGCTCCAGGGAAACCAGTTGCACCCTAAAATAGTAATCATAAACAATAATCTTATAGAAGGTGCTAGTATTTAAAGTATATTAGGGTTCAACATAAAGGAATGGTTTAACTTACAGATGGACCAGAATCACCACGAGCACCCACGCTACCAGCTGCACCATTGGGACCCTATAACAAAAGAAGAAGAAATTAGAATTTAGTTCTTTCTAATTGAAGATTTACATCACAACAGATTTTGCAAATGGAGTGTTTTTCAGCCTTGAAATAGATTGCAATATATCTTAAAAGCATCAGTGGAGATAGATTTGCAAAATCAGATGCAATGCTAACTTATTGAGTAGAGCTGTAAAATGGAAAATGCTACTTACTGCTGGGCCGGAAGCGCCTACAGCGCCAACTGCACCTTGTGGACCAAGTTCTCCTTTGGGTCCTTTTGCACCTCTGTCTCCTTTAGCTCCAGCTTGCCCAGCTGCACCCTATATAAATAGCAAGAGATCAATACACGCAACTCAGGTCATCAAAACAGCTTTCTTTTTTTCTTTTACAGGTAAAAGCTACTCACAGGAGGACCACCGAAACCAGTAGGACCAGCAGGGCCAGCCTCACCACGTTCACCCTGAGGACAGACAAAACATACATTTAATATGTAGCTTAATCTGGGTAACAGCTCTTAACTGTCTTCTGTAAATCAGTGTGGAAGGATACTTACAGGGGCACCGCGCTGACCAGGGGTACCAGGAGGACCAGAAGGGCCAGATTCACCCTAAAATATCATAAGAGAACAATATCAATATATCTTGCAGGCTCAATAGAATTGGTGGCACAGATAAGCATTGTCAGCATATAACATAAAACATTATATAGTTTATAAACAACATACTTACTCTATCACCAGGACCACCAGCAGGACCAGGAGCACCAGCAGCACCAGCGGGACCCTACAGGAAAAAATAAATAAAGATAGGAAAAACAGAATAATGTATATGTATCACAAAGTTAATGCATAGCATAAAGTTTACATTGCATTAGATAAACAGTAACGATGGTTTTGATTTACTATGTAGTACCAGATGGGTTTGTGGGAGTAGGGGTGAATTCTGTTCATTTAACTCCAGACACAACAAGCAACAGCAATAACAATGGAGGAACACATTGCAGTGTGAGATAGGGACAGTATTTATATCATAGGATTCTGGGGTTTCCTATACTACCGAAAATATAAGATTAATGCTTATTGAAGCTACTTATCACTTTTGGCAGGAGATGACCCAATGGCAAGGTACAGCAAATAAAGTGTAGAATATATGAAAGTATCTGCTAGCCTGAATTATAAACTCTATATATACCCTAAATATATGTATGTTATGTACTTACACGGGCGCCATCTCTTCCGGGGTTACCATAATCTCCAGTGTTGCCAGCATCTCCCTGCAAAGGATTAGGACCATTATTTACAACTTAGTACAATTTTACTTTACAAAATAGAAATAGAGCCTACTATAGTTACATCAAGTCAATTGGCCACATGTTTAGATCAAATATTATTTTCCTGTAACCATTTCATGTAGTTGACATACAGATAGAAATATCTCCCATGCTGGTGTATGGTTTGTATGCACACCCCTCATATCACAATTTGTGATTCAACAATGCTCAAGCATAAAGCACTAAAACGGAGGGGCAGCTATACAGTGAATGTATGCACCACGGAGCAGAATAAAAAAGGAAGTGTATCTTTTGAGATATGTAAATGTTTATAAGACATGAAACAGTAGGTACCACAAACTCATTGGTGGATACCAGGTACAAAGTAGATCCAGCTATATTACCTTTTCACCTTTAGTTCCAGGAGTACCAGCTCCACCTCTTTCTCCTGGGATTCCAGATGGACCAGATGGGCCAAGACCACCATTTAAGCCAGCAGCACCAGGCTCTCCCTAGGAACCAGAAACAATACTTGGGTCAGTTCTGTAAGGTCATGGTTGCAACTTTCCTTGTATACCAACGTACAATACATGAAGCCTGAGTTCTGCACTACCTTATTATGTATATTTCAAATAGAGCCTGCAGGTATACGTATTGCTTTACTGTTAATGTAAATACACCACGTGTGTAAGTGTTGGAAAAAGAGGAGACTATGGCTGTGCGCATATTAAGAAAGTGTATAATCTTCAATGCAGAATGCATCTTCAAATGCAGAGACTGCATGTTTAGTGTATGCGTGTAAATGAATGACTGCGTGCATACCTTGTTTCCATCGGTACCAGGAGCACCACTTGGGCCACGAGGTCCAAGAGCTCCAGCAGGGCCTACAGAACCACTCTCCCCAGGAGCACCACGTTCACCCTGTACAGAAAGAGGAAGGAGTTGGCACAGTCAATGCAATAATGAATTATATTTGTTGAACTATCACTATTCATTGAATGGACAGTCATGCCAGTGTGATTCATTCAGCACCACAATGGAGGAGTTGGGATCAAAAAATAATTTAAAACAAAAATATCTTCCATTATGGATGTCTACATTCGGGTCATGTGGTGCGAATAGATGTTGCTGTTTTTCATTTATGCACATTGAGGTTATATTATCATGAAAATAAATTCAGCTATTTTGTAACCATCTTTGATTAAAAAATGGCTTCTGCTTAAATGCATCTCTCAGAAGAGGCTTTTCAACGGTCCATTATGCTTAAGTGACTACGGCGTTTAAGCTACATTTTCACAATAGAACATGGTCTCATGAGATCTTAACCATCTTTAGATGTGTAGTAGTACTTACTCTTGGACCAGCAGGGCCAGCAGCACCAAAGTCACCAGGGCTACCCTAAAATAAGAGAAATGTTCAGGATATTAAACATGTTTTAATGAAACACATTTTTCTCTGTGGCGATCACGAACCAGCTGACCAATATAGTTTTCTAAACCCCGAACTAAACAAAAACAAATTCTACTGAATGCAACTTTAAATACGTTTTTGGCATGTATTTAACTTGATTTATAGGTTCAAGATAAGGAAGCAATCAGTTTCATAGATTTTGCCAAGCAAGTCAATGAAAGTTATATTCAGACTAAAATTAAACTCTGAAAATGGTGACAAGCTATATCTGTAGTTAATTTGGAATATTTATGATGCCTTCTCATCCCCTTGATTACTTACTCTCTCTCCTGGTTTGCCAAGTTCTCCAGCAGCACCGCCTGGGCCTGGAAGACCCTAATGAAAGAAAAATATTTTTTACCATTTAGCAAATTTTGACCTATTGTTCCAATAATAATAATAATAATAATACAACAATTTGGAATTGTAATAATTAGAAAGATGCACTTACTGCAAAATAAACTATTTAGTATTTGGTACTTCATAAAAATATTGGTACTATGGTACTAACCGGCTCAATGTCTGGCCAATTAAGGAAACAATACTATTTACTAGTTTTATCAAATAAAATTATATAATATTATCATGATGGTATGTAGACTTAATGGTAACTTAGTAACATCTGATACTTGTAGTTGAACCGTTTTTGTTTTGCGATGTCCTCCTCAATATCCTACTTATTCTTAAATGTTAGGTTTCCAAATTATTGAGCACTGCTGAAATCTAATACATATTTATTACACAATAAAATGAGAATTCAGGCAGTACCCCCAATGATGGTTCTGCATCACTGCACATTAGAACTATAGGAGACACCTTCTCACCTGGAATCCTGGGGCGCCTGAGGGACCTTGTTCACCTTTTTCTCCTTGTGGACCCTGTAGATCAAATACAGGGAAAAAAAATTACAGGTCTGACCTTAAGCTCTATTAATAAAGACTACTGCCATAAACCAAATGAAAATTCCTACTTACAGTAAGACCTGGAGGACCTTGTGCGCCATTATTTCCGTCAGGTCCGGGAGCTCCCTGGTCAAAAACATCAAATAATATTGGTGTAGTAAGATGAATGACATTCAATGCATATCTACCATGATCTGTACATACTTAAGAATACATATGTAAAGTGGCATTATGCAAAAAAATGCCCAACTTGTTTGTTAGCTGTACATATATGAATAAGTTCTAAAGTAGTTCTAGGTCTTAAATATGTATTTGTGCACCTCATCTGTGTGTTTATTCTGAAATTGAGAAGCTACTAACACATATCCTACAAGTAATGACTCAAAATCCATCCATTGTCCCACACAGACAAATCAGAAAAGGATCTGTATGTGGAATAAATGTTATTAATTTACTAAACATGTAATTTCCATATTGGAGATGTTTGGGTACTTAGGCTCCAAAAACCTTCCACCACCTAGCTGAAGATGGTGTGTACTACATGTAATGTAATATTGCTTTCTTTATAATATGAAAATATAATATATAATTCACATGGTATAAATGTATAGTGTGATAATCTGTGTTATGACATTTTTTTTGTTGCTTACCCTGTTTCCAGAAGGACCTTGGCTTCCCTTTTCTCCGTTTTTGCCAGGCTCACCCTAAGAAACAATTTGGTAACATTAATAATACAATAAGCAGGTAGTCTACCTTCTCCATTAAAGAAAACTTATCAGAATATGACTTACATTAGGACCTTTGGGTCCAGGGAATCCAATGCTGCCAGGCTCTCCTCTGTTACCAGCTGGGCCAGCAGGACCATTACGTCCCTCTGGACCTGGGGGACCCTTGAAAACAAAACAATGGCCATTGAAGGTAGATCCAAAACACAGATGTAACATGTGCTATCCTAAATTTGTATTTCTAATTAACCTTAACCAAAGAAAACATATTTATGGACAATCTAAAGAAACAAACTCATTAATTATCAACATTTTGATTATTAAGTCAGCTAACCCCTATTGTAATCTGTGTTCCCTAATAGAACATTTAGCCCTATCAAGTCATTGCAAAATTTTGGCTCAGTAATTAAAGTCATTGGTTAAATTAGTAATTCATGATACTTACAGCAGGACCTTCTTTGCCAGCAGGTCCGGTGTTACCAGGGGAACCAGGAAGACCCTGTGCAAGAAAAAAAATATCTATCACCAAGATTCATCGGAAATATCAGCGTCTCTATAAATATCACAATATAAGATGAATGGAAAATGCTACAGCATTGCCATGATATAACACAGCTTATTGTGTAGCCATCTTGATTAGCTTCATGGCTAATAAGGTTTCTTCTCCTTTGATATATATTGGATATACATTATAGTGGAAGAATAAAGGTCAGTGTGATTCTGGAGTGCAAACCTAATGTAGATGTGAATAATTGTTCTTTTATATAATAGTAAATAGCACAGTGTTGGTTCTTAACTGAGAACACAACTTACTCTGGCTCCAAGATGACCAGGCTCTCCAGGGCGTCCAGCATCACCATTGGGACCTCTTGCACCAGGAGGACCACTAGAACCACGGTTTCCAGCAGGGCCCTAAAGAAATTATTAGATAAGCTGGGTTGAAGCAGAGGAGGCATGACAGACACCATGAATATGTCGGTTGTTAAGGCAAACACACTTACAATTCCACCAGCTCTGCCATCAGGTCCAGGCAGACCACGGGTTCCAGGAACACCCTACAAAAATTAAAAGCAGTAAATTACCAAATGTAAGTATCTTGTCATATGTAAATGTCCACTACCAGTCCATGCCACCTACATTTGCCACAAATAATAAACTAGAAATAGCTAGAATATGTAAATATATACATAGCAAATTTCAAAGTAAACATGTTATCATCAATTTATACAACAGTAGTTTAAAAAAACATATAATTACTAAAAACTAAGTACCAATATTTCAAACTGTAAAGCTAAGTCATCTTTCTTAAAGAGCAGAACAAAACCACTATGAAGTTCTCTTCTCCTGTTGTTCCTCTATTACTCATGAAATCTAGAGCTGTCTCCCCATTAACTACATTTATTTAATGATTGTAGTTATTAACTTTACAACAAACATACTCTAATTCCAGCGTTGCCAGCAGGGCCAGATGATCCAGCTTCACCATTGGGACCTCTCTTGCCTTCCTCTCCAGGGGGACCAGCAGGACCTTGGGGACCAGAAGTACCCTATGTACAAAGATAAATTGTCAGGCTTAAAATGGGAACAAAAAATATTTATATATATATATATAAAAAAATGTAAAGAAAAAATACTTACAGGCTCACCCTTTGCTCCAGTGTCTCCCTTTCCGCCAGCTACACCAGGTTCACCCTAGGCCAAGAAAATTACCATTAATAAAGCAACCAACAGATTAATCAACTCATTTATATTTGTTACTTGATTGAATTATTGCCCTTATTTTGTAAAAAAAAAAGGTCCCAGAGTTTACTTACAGAAAGTCCTCTGGAACCAGCAGGTCCAGCAGGGCCGGGAGGGCCAGGGATACCACGTGGACCAGGAAGACCAGGAGCACCAGCTGTTCCGGGGAGACCCTGTTATGAAGTAAGAACAGCAAATTATAAAAATAAAAAAAACAAAACAAAACAAGTGCTTAAAAAAGGCTTTAGCTAATTTAATACTTACAGCAGATCCTTTAGCTCCATTAATGCCGTTAGCACCAGGGTTGCCCTGGAAAAAGAAAGAAAATGTTATTAGCAGGAACTAAATTTTATAATATTGCCTAATTAATTGCCTCTTTTATTTAAAGTATTTACTTACTGGGGGTCCAGCAGGGCCAGAAACACCTGGGGCTCCAGGTTCACCTCTTCCACCTGCAGCACCTGTGGGTCCAGAGTTACCAGCGGGTCCAATATCTCCCTGAAAAATAAAAATAATAAAAAGTTGATCTGATGTGCAATTAAAATGACCATATAACATAATAACCTGGGAAATAAAACAATTATCTGATTGCAATGAACAATAAACAACTCCATTTTCAGGAGATTATGTGTTTTTGGGTAGTTAATGATAAAATAGTATTAACACATATTTCTGTGTTTAACAATTGAATTATTTATATCGCTATTGTTTGGTTGGTAAAACTTTTTGAAAATTGCCATTTCACATCAGCTGGCAATCACAGCATTATAGCCTGTGACGGGCAACCTGTATAGGATAGCTTTAAGTGACGTATCAAAATCTATGGCAAAATAAACTAATTCTAGAAAAGGCCATTATTCTTGAAGAACATTCCGGTCCATGTTGCTGTTTCAGTTTTCACAAACTGCCTGAATGTAGCAAGTAGGGCGTGTAAAACAAATGCTTGTAAGACTTCTATAACACTGAAATTGGTATTGGTGTGGTAATTACCTTGGGACCAGGAGCACCGGGGAGGCCAGGGGCACCAGCGGAACCAATAGGACCCTGCAACAATACATTTAGAACATGTTAAATAATGAGTTTATATTTTAACAAATATACATCTACAAAAATGTGTTTCATCACAAAAAGTTGTGATACAAGAAGTAATTCCTGGAAGATCAGGCCCTAGAAGTGGAAACCGAGACTTACAGCTGGACCGGTGGGACCGGCGCTGCCATCACTTCCGCGAGCACCCTAGTCAACAAAAAGAAAAACACATTTTATTTTACAAAAAAGGAAATCATGAAAATAGAACTGTAGACATGTATTTGATATTTTCTTCAATTAATTACTTTTCATTGACAATTTGTCCAAACATAAAAGCTGGTGTATGTATAGATACGTAAAACCGTGTCTATCCTATCAACATTAATCATTATTTAACTAGTTTTGTCCTACACATATTATTATTAAACTGGTGCTTCTTGCTTGGAGGACACTTTGTCATGGCAGAAAAAGGATAGCTTAGAGATAAGCTATCTCAATAAATAAATAGGAAGATAGTGGACAACACAGCCTTGCATTGTATTAGTTTCATGATAATGTATGCAATGGTAACAAGTTGAAATTGCAGCTATTGTATGTACTTACAGAGGGGCCAGAGGGTCCAATACGTCCTCTTTCACCTGGAAGACCGCGGGCACCCTAAAGTTTCAAGAAAGGGTGCACATTAGTTATTTTATATTCACTTTGGTGTTTACATATTAAATGACATGATAATTTAATAGCAAAATACAATTATCTTCAAAGAGATGGGAATGACTATACATTTACATGGATGGGACTGGTTTTATCTATAATGTTGTGGGAGAAAGGATTCATTTCCACCAACACCACAGCTACAATATATATATATATATATATATCTGAAGAGCTGTGTGTTTCTTACCAACGAAGTGTAGGATTGTACCCCAAAGAACAATGCAAGGTGGAAAGGGGTTGTTAAAATGATAGGGAAATTACTTTTTTTTAAGGAAGAAGAACTTTGTGATGGGATATACTTATTTAAATTCAATCAACAGCTACTTACAGCCTGACCAGGTGATCCATTTTCACCATTGGCACCATTTTCTCCCTTAATAGAAAAAGAAAATCTTTAAAATACAACTCATGGCAAATTATATAAAATAACAATTTCAAGGATTTTATTTAAAATATAACACATACTTTCATTGTAACTGATGCTTAGAACACATTGTCTCATCTCATAATTGGTGATTTAAGTATTGTTATCCCTTTTTTAAAATAGTTGCTCAGTTATTGCACAATGGGGGATCTAGATGTTATATTATTTCATATGATACTATCTACTTCCTACTTCTCACCATCACTATTTTTGTTCAGGCTAAAATCAATAAGGTCTATCATAAGATAATGGTTTCACTCCTTACAGAAACTTCTATTGCCCTTACATATTTCTATAGAACAGAAAAAATGTGAGAGAAAAGGTTTGTAGGAGGTCAAAGCTCTCCGACTTGGAAACCAATATGATGTCTCTTAATTGTATACTTATTTTACTACCAGTCCACGTGGTCCCCTATCACGGCTCATAATGCAAACGTATAGCTTTCGATGCTGTGTCTGTGTTCTAGACTGTCAACCTTTCTACAAGGGTATCACCTGCTATTGCATCACTGCTGTTATTTAAAAACAGATAACCCCTAAAATTGTCTTTTTGGATTTTCTGTGGTTCTCAGTCTGCCTTCAGGGCATGTTTTAGCTGTGACCTTTAAACAAACACATTGAATTAATGATGTCTTTGAAGAAGTTCAAGATATTAGTGTTAATGCCTCTAAATGCTGTGGTCTACCTAGCATGTTCGTAGAAGCCATATATATACTGTACAAATTATGGCACGTTTTGTTAATTACCTTTACACCAGCAGCACCAGGGGCTCCCTTCTGTCCGTCTAAACCGTTGTGGCCCTATAAGAAAAAGGACACAATATAATAATTAAAATAATAACTTATTCAGCTGCATCCTGTTTCTGTATGTCATCAATTATTGGATAATATTGCTCAATTAAGTTACTCAAGATTTTAATTAAATAAGAGTATGGGAGTGAGGTGTGTTATGGGCAACACCTGTATCTGTACTATTGGTGACCAGTATCCAACAAGTATGTCATAAATAGCAAGTTATTCTCCTTGTTCATTGGATAACTTTACTGGTATTTTAATACCTTAGAAGGAAGAAACATATACATCCATAAAATTCTACAAGGGAAGTTTAAAGGAAAAATGCTATGGCAAGTGGTCCAATTTTAAAATTGAAAGATGCTTTGATTATATAATTTCTTGATTGAGTGGTAGATAAGAGTAATGGATTTCCAGCAGAACTGTAATGTATGGGATGCGCACAAGTCAGTTATCGTGATAAAGCCAAACAACAAGTAAGGTTTGAGGTTCTAAAGTATAGTGAAAAATGGAAGCCTAGATACGCCAAATGCCTCTTATATGTCACATTTTGTACTTCTACAAGAATAGGGAGGTGGAGGGACTGTAGCAGCCCCACTATCTTTCACCTGATACCACAAAGCTCTAACCAGTCATGAGTAAAATGATGTTTGTTTCTATAGCGTACCATGAACATAGTTATAGAACTCCTTAAATTAATAAAATTTAACTCACTCTAAGTCCTTTAAATCCAGGAAGACCGGGAGTTCCGGGGAATCCACGAGCACCCTAATAAAAAATAGTAAGAGGTCAATCAACCAATATTCACAAAGATCGAACAGATATACCATAATATCACATGCTTTATTTATTAACTACCTTTTTATAGAGTTCATGTTATTTTATAATAATACTTATGTAATTAATATGTTCTAAGAAAGATAAAATGGGAGTACGAAACGTGAAGCCGTTAGCGTTGGTCCAAAATATTTGAATCATGGAATATTGACTATGAGTGTGTTGGACACAGTTTGTCCTTATGTGAAAAAACAATGCATGTTATTAAATTTAGCTATATTTCATGTGTAATAAACATATTTTAAAAAAGAACCCATTGGCATTAAAGTGGGCAACCAGGCTTGGACCATACGTAGATGAAGTGTTCCCATACCTGGACTCCAACTGGGCCTCTTTCACCAGGTCTGCCAGATTTTCCAGGTTGACCCTAAACAAAAAAGAAATATGGAGGTCACAAACAGTCTCAGCTTATGGATGGCAAAAAAGTATTGGCCGCTATTTTGGCAGCAAATTATGAGGTGATAGTTGAAAAATATCTCTATTTTTGTTTTACATAAGATACTTAGAAAGGAATGTATGGATAAAAGTTATAGTTGAATACTCTGTAAGTACTTAAGTAAGTACTCTGAGCACTGAATAGTCCTTAATTTGCAGATACGCTTTACTTGGCTTATTGCCAGGATTGGTTGGGCACCATTAATGCCCCACATCCCCAATACCCCACTACAAAAACACACCCTGAACTTTACTACTTACTTTTTTCTAAGCTAAAACCCCTGTATGGCAAGCTTGCATTATACTTACATCTTCACCAGGTTTTCCAGGTGCACCAGATGGACCTCTGGAACCAACTGGACCCTAAAATTAGAGAAGGTGATACAAATCAAATGCTGAGTTTTGGGTTTTGTTAAGAGTAACGTGTCATACTCATATGGCTGGGGTAGACTTACTGTTTGACCAGGTTCACCAGGTTCGCCTGCAAGTCCTTGGAAACCTTGAGGGCCCTGAAAAAGGTAATACATGAAATGTAATGGTTCTTCATAGCGTATCAATTCAATTCTTGTCCAACCCTTTTATGTATGTATTGTATGTATGGTGAGAAGTGCTGTGCAAATTGTTGGCTTATCTCATGTTAATCCCTTTGGGTGCCTCTACTAAGGCTTGATTTTCTCCATATCTACCTGAAATTTTTACAAAATCTACTTGATTCTATGTATTAGGTATTTGAAAAGATTCCAAGAGCTTGTTTCAGATAATAACCATTAAAAAATGGGTAGTTGAGGTACATAAATATTGAATTTGGGAACCCTAGACAAATGACATATGAACTATACTCACAGGGGAGCCGGATGGTCCGGGTGGTCCTCTTGGTCCCATTATTCCCTGTAAAAAATACATTAATAATCAACACCACAATAAACACAAACACAAAAAAAATAACTGGCATACCCTAGATGCAGCAAATGCTAATATTCATCCTTTACGATTCATCCTAATATTCATCCTTTACGATTTATGATAATGTGACACCATAATGTCCGCCATGATGTCACCCACTCCCCCCACTGTAAAAGTGTAATGGTGGAATCACTTATGTAAAAAATTATGTGATATATATGTTTGTGTAAATACAGAAATCACATCACTCTACAAATCTATAGAACCAATGCACTAAAGTGTGACCAATGTTAGAATTAAAGTATGCTCGTGCCCACCTAGGCTATTTCTAGGAGTTTTACAGTATGATACTTGGAAAACTGATGTGGACCAGTTCTTTTTTTAAATGACAATTACTGAAACAAATTATATACCTTGATTCGGATATTCTACTTCTAAGGATGATGAGGTTTACCTACAATTAAAACCCTATCAGAGGAAACGTAATTTTTTTAACCATATGTAAGAAATTCACGTACTTGTGGTCCTAAATCACCGCCGCCTGCTTTGGATGGGTCATACTGAGCAGCAAAGTTCTGAAAAAAGAATAAGGTATTACAGTCTTGGTTATGGATTAGTAGCCAGTGTATAACTTCTATGACATAATAATTTTTAAGAGTGACCCTAATGTTTTATACTATATAGTCTTAGTATGTATCTTTAATCATGGTGTTCTGCGGCAGGCATTCTAGAATATGCTTCTGAAGCATCACATAATTGCACAAGCCTTACCATGGACACTAGTGTCCTCGTACGGAAACTTTCCCAGCCCCTGGGGACAGTGTTACCAAACCAATGGCCACCATGACCCCCAAGATCCTCATTAAAGCAGTCCACGGTGCCATAGTTTGGTCAGTGTCATCCTAATAACAATATATATATAGGGGGTTTATTATTCTGGTTAAAGAGGCAAAGTGGAGCAATTCCTAGAGCACTGCTTCGACTGCTATGGATATTAGACCACTATTGCCAGCCTGCACCAGAATTGATCCTTGTAAATAACAGTAACGGTGGTTAAGATCCTTATTATAGAAAAAAAAAACACTTAAATGTTGTAATTCAGATTTAGGATTTACACAGTTATATCGCACTGCAGCTTTATTAGAGTATCCTCCAACTACTAGAAATTATTATATGCTTACTCCGCCAAGGCCGGGAGGCCCAGGTGGGCCTGGTAATCCTGGAGGTCCATCCTCACCGTCTCTGCCTGGGATACCTGGAGGGCCCTACAAATATAAAAGGAATATATATATATATAACAGGTCATACAGGGATATATTTACCTCACAGGTCTAAAAACGAGATGAACGGGTCACTGGTGTTCCATAGCAGAGTGCAGTAAGCCCTGGCTTAATAAGTGTCATGAATTGGAGACTTTCACAAGTTTTTATTGCATTGAAGACATGAAAAATGGCATGTCTTGCTTATTGACCTGAATAGTCAGATGTAAAGTAGTTAATATGCATGTTGGAATGAAATCCTGGTTTTAAATCCAAGCTCAAAAAGACCATGGATTCACGTGCAGTCGATTGTCTGTAGGAAATATGACACCATGTTTCCCAGGAATGCACAGGGAAGGGTCTATGGGTCCCGCTATACATGAAGTTCATACAGGATACATAGGTATATATATATATATATACAATACTATACATATATATATATATATATATATATATATATGTAATATATGTGCGCCATTTATTTTTCTTCGGAAAGAAGCTGATATGTTTGCATATCTTAATAGCAATTCCTGCACAAATTTATTGTTGTATATATATATATATATATATCGTATATACACATTGTATATATAGAGGATCCAAGAAATATATTTTTGGCCTCCAATCCCTAACTCAAACAGAATAAGAAATGTGTAGGTTTTTTATTTGAACAATAAAAAAAACCGATTTAATAGAAAGCTTAAAGTTTACTAAAAGGGACCTGCAGCAGTTAAGGCTCTGAGTGTTATTTTCATAAAAGTGTAAAAAAAAAAGAAAAAATAACAATAATAATAAATAACAATATTATAAAACAAAAAGTGTAGGAGAATGCAGAAGAACAATTAGATTAGCAGGTGCTGAATGTATAACTTGTAGAGGAATGAGAGCTGTATGATTCCTTACCCTCTCTCCCTGTGGGCCTTTGTCTCCTCTTGGCCCCTGTTGGAATAGACATGCGCAGTATAGCTCTATTACTCATCGTGGAAAATGCACATTATAGTTATAACGGTAGCAATCACTCCAGTCTGCTCTAAGGATACCGAGATCAAACTATTCTCGTCAATCCTAATATGTTATACTGTTAACACACCCACTATAAATCAGATATCTATTAATATAGTGAAATACAATACAATTGTTAGACCTCATATCAGGATTTGATCTATAAACCTTTCTGCTAAATAGAAGCACTTGAGGAAAAGTATATTGTGTACAATAAATGCAGAAGTAACCCAATCTACACTTACGGGATACCCTATAAACCTCTGGCATTTAAAGAGTTACTACATTTTTGGTTTACACCTCTTTGTTGGACGTGGGGTCTGGAAATTTTTTTTGCAGAACCCCTTTGAAATTGAACCTACTAAATGAGCTGGCATCGTACAAAGACATGCCACGGAAGGTGGTAGTCGGCGAAAGGCAACCTTTGGCGTTCCTGCAGCTATAAAAATGTCTCCCACTATGCCCAGCCAGGTGTCTGCAACTTTTTAAGTGCCTTTGCTGTCTGTTTATGGTTACAATGTCTTGTAAATATTTGGAATTACAAATGCAGTCAGAGTGGGATTCTGGCACCTCAGCATTGTAGATGCATGAGAATGATGGGATTTAGTACCATCGATAACTAAAATGCCACAAAAGAAATGACTCTAAGATAAAGTATAGCTCAGAAATCCCTCCATCTGTCTTAAAGGGACTGTACTTGGTTTGTACCCCAACAGTAACTGGACTGACAGATAAGAACTGACCATCACTGGACGGTAATGGTAAAAGCAAATTAAAAAAGTGACACGTAAAAATGAATACTTTTCAAATCACATTTTCAAATATGTTTTATTATAGCATATGTATATATTTTATAATATACATATATATATATATAATAGTGTCGCCTGTACAGTTAATGAAAATCGTCAGGCTAATTCTCATAACAGAGTTTTGGTTTGTAGATTGGAAAATGTATCAAACTATGTTTCACTACATTCTTTATTCTCCCAAACACAAATCCTTCAATACATGACATATCTCATCGTGTAACCTTCTGCCGTACCATAGCCTCATAATCACTCATACAGTAATATGAAGACTGGAAAAATGCTTACCCTTCGAGCCTAGACAACAGAAAAAAAGAAAGAAAACTAAATTAATGAAAAAAACATTGCAAGTGCCACCGGTGATATTTTGTTGATATGACATGATATAGCAATTTCATAACTTCTACAGTATGATGCATTCTCCCACGGGAATCACAACTAAAATATAATATATAGTAACCACATTTGTGCAATAATTCCAATGTGAAAAGCACAAAAGCACTGCAAGAAAAATATATAACCAAAATAAGTTTATGATGATTGAGGTATCTTCAGTTCCAGATGTTAAATCCAAGGGAGCAAAGCAGAATTTGTATCCACACCTGATTTTATCCATGATTTTGTAGTAGATCACAAGAATCCTAAATTCCCTCGGTTTCCAAAGGTGCAAATTGTTTTTCGGCTGGGTTTCCAGTTTTCCCATCTAAAATTTTTGAATGGGCCATGTTGCCCCCTATATTAGGGAAGCCCCTGTAAAGCCAACCCATACAGGAAGCCTGGGTGGGTTCATGCAATAAGTGGCTAGTCCACCTAGCGCACCAATGGAACAGGTTCTTACTCTAAATAAATATACAAAGGCAGGAGTTGGAAAAATCAGGAGAAAGAGAGAAAATTATATGTAAATAAATATACTGACCTCATTTATAACTGTACAGCAGGAATATGGAGAGAGAAAAAACAGAAAGAAACACCAGGTTAGACTAAAAACCTTATAAAAACAAATCCTCTAGACCCCATACACGGAAATTAACAATTGTCCACGTCATCATAAACTGTATCTACAGATATATGTGATATTGTTGGTTCAAACTCCGGTAATATAGGGTGCCAAAAATGAACCTTGTAAAAATAGTTTTTAACTCATTGAGTACCCATAATTCTGGAAGTTTAGAAAGGCATTTTTGCATAGTTGTACACAACTGAACTTGAATTTCAGAAGCTATTTTTTATGTTTATACCGACTGTATAACGAAACATAGAAAAATGCTGGATTTCGCTAATGCAACATTATAGAATAAAGCTATATATAAAGTATATGTGGTTGTATATAAGAGCCAGCAGAGGGGGCCATGATTGATTAAGCCCTGGCTGCTCACTGCATTCTTTACTGAGCCAGCTGTGACATGAAACAGATTGTAGGTGACCCTTGCACTGCCAGAGTGCATATTAAGCTGTTGCTTTCTTAGCTATATGCACAATAGGTTAAATGTAGTTTTTAAAAAAACTACTCATAACAAGAGAAAGCTTGTGGTATGACAATTCTACATTGTTCATTATTTTTGTGGGTTATACTGTATATATGTGTTATTAACCCCTGTTATTAACATTGTTATCAATGTTCAGGGATGGACAACATGTGACCCTATGCGTGTCCCACAACACCTCTCCACATTAGGCAATGCCCATTGGCTGTTGTTAAATTGCAATACCCATTATTTAAATTTTCCTAGAAGTTTGGCTAAGGCTGATGCGAGTTACGGTACATCAACAGGGAGTGTCCATGCTTTATGGAGAGTGGTCATTTCCTTTCAAGGAGTGAGGTCATGTCTAGTTACTGTGTATCCATTTAGTGCACTAAGAATGTGCAGTTACCCCTCCTCATGGAAAAACATGAGAGCAGGGGGATTATCAAATACATGTTCCAACAGGCAGCAGGTATTTGCTATTGTGGAGTTACTAGTTATTTCCAATAATCTTATTGCAACTGAAAGTTTCTACATTTGAAATTAATAGAAATATTAATAAAAAGGGATGTAATACTTGGCATCAGAATGGAAGAAATCTCCAAAAAAAAGATCAAACTACTTAGATAGGAAACTAATCCCTAACTCCTGCTTGGGGATACTAGCAAGTTCTGTAGATCTGCGCTATCTGTAGTAACAGGCAGCCGCCACTAGATGGCGAGCGAAGAGTAACTTTAAGCAGCAGACAATGAAGTACAACGCCCAAGACTCCCAGATGTGCCAAGTACCAAAACTTTTGTTTTCAGCATCTTCCAACTTACTTTCATAAAACCTCCAAATATATACTAGAATTATTCTCTTATGTAGCTTATTTTGCACTAATTTGAATAGCATAAACTAAGTGAGACATTAAATGGACTTAACTGAGCACATTCTTGGCACTCTAGTTGTATTAACTAAATGCAGAAAACATCTGCTTATTATTACCAAGTCAAAAACCCTCTTATGCTTTAAAGTAATGAGAATTCTTTAAGTATGGGGGATACCTAGCACCAAATCTAATAGCATCTTCCCCCACATTGCCATGCACTGTCCCTGAAAGAATAGAAAGCTAAAATCACTTACATTGACATGTTGCTAGGCATGAAGTTACTGCGAGCAGCAACACAGTCCGTGTGTCCACAAAGCTGAGCATGACTATTGTCTAGACATGCAGACTCCTTGTGAGTATATGCCGGGTGGGTATTACTTATGCTTTGTTGTCATGCAGTCTTGTAGAGTAACTCCAAACTTAGCAGAAACCTGCAGCCTTGATGCTAACACAATAAAGCCAGGTCCGTCCCATTTATATGGCAGGAGGTTCCCTCTGTATAGTTTCATCAGGAACCTCCAAACCAATGAAAGGGGAGGAAAAACTACACCCAGCCCCCCCCCCCTCTTTTCAAGTCTGCCTGAAGCTTGGACCTTATCTATCCCAAGCCTTCCCCATAACTTTTGGCAACAAAAGACATATGATGACGAAGGCAGTGTTGTTAAATTAGTACCATTCTTTTTGAGGACGTGGACATTCTTTAAAGCAGGGTCTGATTTTTTTTTATTTGAAGGCTGGGTCTTCTTCACAGCTGAAGACCTGCTGATGTGTCTCCTAGTGGCAGACAGGTGGTGCAGGGCACAAAGCAGGAGCTGTCCAACAAATGGGTACTGTATGCCAGCCCTGGCCCTTATAAATCGGCATATCTGCCAGGTGACCACACACCTGACTTCAAGCAGCCAGATTATAATTTCAGCCTCTTTTCTATTGCAATCTGTAGATGAATTGCATGCCAGGTAACCGCATCCCTGACTTCCATACTTTGGCTGATCATTGCCACATTTTTTTATACTGGAATCTGCCACATAGCCAGCAGATTATATCTTTTTCACCAGTTTAAACGGAAGACTAACTAGCAACAGTTTCATTAAACCGGCCACTTTCTCACAATTTTTTTACCCATTTTACTGAAGCCCAACGTCCACGTAAACTGAGAGGGATAAGGGCTTGAGTTCAAAGCTGTCAGCTGTTATATGTCACATCAATGATGTGTGAGTTCAATTAACTCTTTGCTTGCCTCCGAGAAAAGATGGTGTTTGGAATTTCTCTATTTTCTAGTTCGCTCCAAATCATCCTTACAGAATTTGTTTTTCTTAAGATCGGATTGGATGCTAATGTTAGTTCTATAGGTTTGGGTCTTGCCAATCACCTATCAAAATATTATTATTTTTATTTATTGTTTTATATAGCACCGTCATATTCCGCAGTGCTTTATTATAAGTGAACTTTACACAGATTCACAAAGTTTTGTTTCAAAACCAAACCAAATAAATGTGTAAATATGTACGGACGTGTAACACTACAATACAAAATAAACACAGAAATGAAATAAACAAGAAGCAAATGAGAATGATTAAAGGTATGATTAATTAAGCGGCGTGATAACTAAGAGGACCAGTGTCTCCTCCAAGTGCAAGTTTCATTAGATGTAGTTCAGAATACCAGGGTTTTGGTTTATAAAAGAAGTAGCGTAACTGAGTCTGATTCCTTTATATGAACTGTAGAGGGAGGGGAGAGATGACCATGTAGTTGATAGATGAAGAATCCCCCTTCCAGCTATAGCATATTTTTTCTATGGTAAGAAATTCTTAGCAGACACACAGACCTGCCACAACTCGTCCCATCCTTCACTCTGTAGAAGCCATGAACCCGGAGACGTGGCTTCTCAACACAATTCTACGTAGCAAGTGGAGAATAGCCAAAAAGAATTGAAAAAAATAGTGAATATGATATAAAAAATACAGCAAATATCTTATTAACAGTAGTTCACAAATCATACATTAATCCTTCAACTAAAAAATATTTTAATTCATTTGGCGGCACCATGATGGGTCATTACGTTTACTTTTGTGTTTCTAGCCATTTTAGCAGAGTTAGGGTTACTGTACTTTTGGATACAGCTATGTGTGGATTATTCCCTTGCCAGCTGGGACAGGCTAATGAGGTCCCCACTCAGAACAGACCAAGAATGTTTATAGGGTTAATAATATTACTGCTCCAGTTAATGTTAGAATGAAAACTGAGACGTCAGTGTGGAAAAATCAACATATTACATACAGACTTGCATGCAATGGTTATCCAGCTGTTGTGGTCCTCAACTCCCATCATCCAGAGCCGTGTGTTTATCAATGGTTACCTACTTCATGTCTGTGCGCCACAAATACCTCCCCTTACAATATGCATTTACACATAAATAACAGCATTTTTATTATGGATTCACCTTATTGAGTTTTTAGAGATTCTTACAGGTTCTGCTTTGTAAAATATTATAGCAAAATCAATATTATTGTCATTTATATACAAAGCACTCATTTCATATAAATGTGGCCCTTCTAATGTGTCCATTTATTCCTGCTCTTTTTTATTTATTTATTTAGTTCTTTTTTTGTTATATTCAGGATAGCCTAATGCCTATGCCATCCATCACTGTATTAACTTCTACCACACCTGCTGGTAGGCTATTCCATTTATTTACCACGCTCTTAGAGAAGAAAAACCAGCTCGCATTACGTCTAAGCCTCTGGCCTATCCATGTCCTCCTGGAGATGGGCTCAGAAATGTAGCCATGTATACCATCTCACCCATGAATGGCATTTCCCATTGTGGTGATTAAACCACTGCTCCCTAGAGAATGCCATGACGGCAGCCTCTGCTGGAGATGTTTTATCATCTGATCGCTACTCACTTTTTTTTTAACTTTTAAGAAAATAGGGCATATGAGCAAATTGGGGTGTGAATTCTACCCCTTCAAATGGAGTTCGGATATAAATAAACGAGAGCTATGTATACGGAGAGATCCTAATTCAAAGGGTTAAAAGCAGTGCCGTCTCGATAACAAGCAATGGAATGTTTCTGCTGATTCCTAGACTTTTAGCACTTGAACCAGATTTGTTCTTTATCCATAAACCTAATATCTCATGCAATGAATAGGATTTCATGCTGGACTAGTATAGGATTATATATATATATATATATATATATATATATATATATATATATATATATTATATATATATATACCGAAAATGCTACTATAAACCATGGTTAACTGATAACTTTGGATGGGTTTTAACACCATGAGTCTTAGCATTACTTTACCCTCTAGCCATTAGGCATTTAAAGAGTTCATAATAAAATGATCTTAAGAGCTGGTGGAAGGAAAAACGTTCCTCACGGCATCCAGAAAATATATTTCCTCTTGGAGAGAATCTTTGTGGATGCTCTTCTCTTTTGAACAGCAGTTTAACTCTGCTTACAATGCTAACTACCCATTACTAATTGTTATCCTGCAGGGCGCTTAGCCTGAAAATAGCACAAAGTGTATGTAACGCACTCACCACAAACCACTATATTATATACTATTATGTACTGTAGTAGCACAGAGTTCACCCCACTGTTGCCGTTTTCTATGTACTGTTAAGATTCAGATAAGATGGAGTTAAACGAATCTCTGCTTTAAGCCCTTCTGGTTTTAGATTTAAAGGAATGCATAGAAGGGAAGGGGGGACTGGCGGTATGATTCAGTTAAATTCTATTCCAGATGTATTTAGCGGGAGGCGAGGTTTTGTTGTTGGCAAAAAAATAAGATCCACTTTTATGAAGAAGGTTTGACTGGAGGGAGAGGGAACAAAGGGGCTAAAGGCTTCTGTTCTAATTGTGTTATAGTGAAATGATACAAACTCATTCATATTCTGAATGATTGATAAACCAAGGCAACTACATGTTACCATTAAAAGTGCGTGTAAATACAGTTATGAGTCTTGCTTTGTAGCCAGGGGAGGACTGGTCCTATCAGCCCCTTGTCCCCCAACACACACTTACACAAACATACACACGCACCCTAACACACATACTTACATGCTTACACATTGCTTACTCTAACATACACTTATTCATACTGACCAACAAACACTTACACACTACTGCTAACACATACTCGTAATCACACTACTTACAAATACACATCCATGCTAACAGACAAACACTTACACATCCATGCTAAGACATGAACATTTATACATACACATCTATGCTAGCACACACACACATACACATCCATGCTAACACACACACATAGACATCCATGCTAGCACACAGACATTTACACACACACATCAATGCTACCACACAGACATTTACACATAGACATTCATGCTTGTACACATACACATCCATTATTATTATTATTATTATCTTTTATATAGCGCCAACAATTTACGCAGCGCTTCATACAATACATATATTTAAGGGATATGACAAGGCTAGAATAGACAGACTAAGACAAACCGATACATTAGGTGGAGAGATCCCTGCTCACAAGCTTACAATCCATGCTCACACCCACAAATGCTTCCACATACATATTCATGCTCACATACACTTACACATACACATTCATGTTAACACACACCGATACATACATTCTCATTCTAACATACATACCCTCCCTTGCCCTCTTACTCACTTGCTCCCTCCCTCTCGCGCCCCTTACTGTTCCTTTTTGTCCTGCTAAATTAGGGGTTCCACAAGGACTCCAATGTTTCAACTGACCAAAGAGATACTTTTGTTTTAGAAGGTGTGGCTGGTTGCTTCACCAAAACCTTATATGTGCCTTTATGACCTTAACATATCAATCTATGTAATCTATTTACACTATACAGTTTAAAAGTTTCTTATTTTGAGAAAGTGTATGTTTGTGTGAGTATATATAAGAATGTATATTTGTTAGCGTCACTGTGTACATGTGCCAGTGCATATGTTGGAGGGGCAAGGGACAGATGGGGCCACTTGGCTTTATTTGCCCCCGGACCAGATGGTGCCAGCCCTCAGCTGCATTCAACCCATTTTTTTCTTTCTATAAGTCTTCAAACCTTGTTTTGTTCTGGAACATGTCTTAAATTCAAGATATTATTTGTTAACATATACAGGTTTTTAAGACTAATAAATAGTACACACCTGTAACACAGGATAGGCAACCTCTCCCCCCCCCCTATAGCTCCTATTGACTATAACTCCAGTCAAGCTGAGCCCCACTTTGATATGAGGGGAATTCTATCCTGCGGCAACTAAAAAAGTCCTGAGGTTGCTTCCCTTGGCGTGTAAGCTTTTGAATGCTAGAAGACAGAGCAGACACGTCCCATCTTGTAGGAAATCAGTTCTCCCAGCATTCTGTAAACGACTACATTTTCCACAGCTGCCCCCAGACCTAGCTCCCCTCGTCTCAGGGCTGTTGGTGATTTTTTTTTTAATATGCTGTTGCAGCTGAACTTTTGCTGGCTCCCCCTCTATCCTCTCATATTACTTCATTCCCTCATGCTGCGGGTATGGTTTGACTGCTGATAATAATGAAATGTAGAAAATCATGTATATCAGGCCAATCTACATCTGCAAGCTAGACCCAGATTTACCAGGGGTGTGCAAAGAAGACACACAATTGGTAACAGTAGACAGGAACAACTTTGCCAACAGTCCATACCAGTATACGAAGCTCATCCCAGCGCCAAGAAAGAATAGATTTAGTTCTGAGGAAGGGTAATAGCTACAGGTTTACAAAATCGAACTCCCGTGGTCATCATGAATTTATTATCACAAAATACATGTACACTCCAAGGCTGTGTCTTAAGTATCTGTTGCACGACAGAATATAAGATATGGTGAAAGTGCACCAAATGGGTCACCTCAACATCAAATACACGAAACATAATGTGCCAACCGTGTGTTATTTTGCCATTCTGAAAATGGCTGTATTGTGTACACCGAGCCATTGTCGTGTCTCGTTGTCTTAAGTCCGGATGCGCAGTTAAGTTGTCCATTGGACCTCATTGACATAATTCACAGCATGACAGTAATCTAGTATCTGCTTATACAAAGTGGTAAATTGTATGAGAGAACTGAATGTTTTGCCTTTGGTGATTTATTCACTAAAGCAGGAAAGTTACATTATCTTACAAGTGCCAGCAGATTCTATATCTTCATTACAATAGTGTGCCAGTAAGATGAATACATGTTAAGACATACTGGTTCAGAAAGAGACAAGTGTCCTGTGAGCTTACAATCTATTTGGAGGTTAAGGGGGGAAACACAGAAGGTGATTGTAGAGATGGTGATAAGGAGCCGTAGGTGATCTGGAGATCTTGAATGTGTACCGGGATGCCGTAACGTGTGGTAATGTTATTGTCAACTTTGTATGTTGTCCGTTTTAACGTTGTTGTCAATTTCACTCCTTATTGTAATAGCGCCACAGAATCTGCTGCAGCTCTATTAATAAGTGTAGTTTAATGTAGCCACAAAATGCCCCACAGCTAGTTGTGTGTTTGTTTCTGTAACACTTATTTAATGTGCAATACTTTCATTTCAGATGGGTTACAATCACTGCAGGATGGCATTAATCTGCAGGGGTCTACCTACTGACAACTGGCTGATCATCCATCACTCAACTACAGTACAGAATCACGAGCAGAGTGTAAAACTGGGTACCAAATGTTAATAATGTTTTAAAAACATATTTCACAAACACCGAGGTTTACACAGGCTTGCAGTTCGTCCTAATAGTGCCTTCTGAAAATGGCACATTTGTCCAAAACCAAAAAATGTAGATATTAAAGTTGTTACTAAAGTTATTCTCCAGCAGCATAACTGCAGGAATAGTTGGCTACGGTCGCTTTCTTATGAAGCTGTAGGGAGTACTTGTTGGGGGAAGGGTGGAAACTATGTCTGGGTATACACATGGTTTATGAGATGTGTCTGTTCCTTATTACATAATCCAGAGGAGGGAATAGGTTTTTTTTTTAGTCACAATTTTCTACTCATTATTCTAAGGTAAAAAAAAAATCTTATAAAGTGTAATTGTACTAAATATTGTAATTATTTGTCATTTCGTATATATATATACATATTGTTCTTGGCTTTGTCAGGGAACTTAGGCTAGCAAATAATAGCTGCAAATTGTATTATTTGACCACAAACACACAAAGTGATTAAAACCTTCTTATAAGCTGGATTTTAACCCATCTAACCTGGCGGAAACGAGTTGTACTCATGTGCGATCAGTTGTTTCTTTTTATTGTCACTGAGGCATGCAGTGTGCAGTAACACCAAGCTAAACACTTTTAACCGCTTTCTCATTATAATCTTAGTGTTACAAGGCTCCTTAACTATTCTAAACTAATAGTTTTAACAATAATAAGCAAGTAGCCCTGATCCGTGGTTGGTATGTCTACTGGTATTAAATATGAAAAATAAACCAATGTGCGCTCAGGTGCAACAAATCTAAACATCTAAGAGATGCCTTAGCCTTTAGATATCCCTTGAAGAATATCTCCTGTACATGAACATCGAGCAATATAGAAAAAAAAGAGAGAAAAAATACAACACTGTAATATTATCACAGTAAAATAATGCTTTTTGTGCGTCTCTATGCACTCATATATTTCTTAGACGTTATTGTCGTGTCATCAGTATGGATAGTTGGATGTTAGCAATAGGGATTTTAAGGAGGATATTAGGTTTCTAAAAAGATGTTTTAATAAATATAATATCTTACTTATAAGGTCTCCTGAAGATCTTCATAAAAGTTCACAAAAGATTAAGAAATATAAAACATCGCACAGCTCCAATGTGTTTATATTGAGCAAAGTCCACAGTCCGCACAAACTACAATAATTATTTAAAATTTCAATCTTTTTAGAAAATGTATATTA
Organism: Spea multiplicata; assembly: GCA_009364415.1. Classification (NCBI taxonomy): domain Eukaryota; kingdom Metazoa; phylum Chordata; class Amphibia; order Anura; family Pelobatidae; genus Spea; species Spea multiplicata. The sequence goes on from VKOC01016967.1 coordinate 109,398, forward strand.
ATATTGTTTTTTGTATCCTTGGATTTAAGTGGAAGAGATCCACATTTGATTATTGGGCATCCTCCTTAAAATCTCTATATCTGGCATCCAACTATCCACACGGATGTCAAGACCATAACGTCTAAGGAATATGATAATGCATAGAAAAGCACAGAAATGTCATTGTACTGTGATAATTACACTTTTTTATTTTCTTTTGCTGAATGTTCATGTACAATAGATATTTTGCAAGGGATATGAAATATCTGTTTTTTAGTGGATTCTGAGCTAAACAACTTAAAAGGTTATAAGTGGCACAAAGAATTCCTTTTCATGCAACACTATCTTAATTTTGGATTTGTAACGTTGAATGCGTGAAACTGGCGGCTCCTAGTAGAAACATAGAAAGTGACGGCAGATAAGAACCAGTAGGCCCATCCAGTCTGCCCAACCTCTAAGTACTTTCCTTTAGTACCTGTCCTTATCCTATATCTAGCTTGGCCTTATGCCTATCCCATGCTTGCTTAAATGCCTTTACTGTATTACATCTACCACTTCTGCTGGAAGGCTATTCATGCGTCAACTACCCTTTCCGTAAATATATTTCTTTGATGTTACCATTAAACCTTTGCCCTCCAGCTTATGACTATGTCCTCTTGTTGTGGTAGTATTTCTCCTTTTAAATAAACTCTCTTCCTTTACCTTATTGATTCCCTTTAAGTTTAAATGTTTCTATCAATATCCCCCCTGTCACATCTTTCTTCCAGGCTATATAGGTGAAGATCCTTTAATCTGTCCTGGTAAGGTTTATCCTGTAATCCATAAACCATTTTACATAGTTACATAGTTATATAGGCTGAAAAAAGACATGCGTCCATCAAGTTCAGCCTTTCCTATATCTGTTAATTTGTTGCTGTTGATCCAAAAGAAGGCAAAACCCCCCAATTTGGCTCTTTTCAATTTTGCACTAACCAGGGAAAAAAATTCCTTCTTGACCCCAAAATGGCAGATCTCTCCTTGGATCAATAAGCTGTTTCCCCATAATTAAAGATTATATCCCCGAATATTATGTTTTTCCAGGTATCCATCCAGTCGCAGTTTAAACGTCTGTACAGACTCTGATAAAACTACCTCTGCTGGCAGAGAATTCCACATCCTTATTGTCCTTACTGTAAAAACCCCTTTCCTCTGCTTTAGACTAAATCTCCTTTCTTCCAGTCTAAACGCATGACCACGTGTCCTATGCATAGTCCTGTTTATGAACAGATTTACACACAATGGTTTGTATTGGCCCCGAATATATTTATATAATGTTATCATATCCCCTTTGAGGCAATGTTTTTCTAAACGAAACAGATTTAAATTTGTTAACCTTTCTTCATAACTGCTGCTCCGTGCCTACATGCGCCTGCGACCACCTCGTTCGTTGAATACTCCCAGTCAAACTCCCAGCACTCTTAAATGTGTTGCCTACATGCGTCTGTGCATGTCTTCGTTTGGTGCCAAATACACTATTAAAACCTACTGCCTAGCATTCAATACTTAGTTGTTCTGATCCCGTGTTGTCTTCCTTCCATTAATGATATCCATTGGTCTCTTGTATTTGACCTTGGCATGCGTTTTCGGCCTCTTGAGACCCAACCATTGACTTGCTTTCTGGACTACCAATGGACAAATAGAAAAATATAGAACCGCAGTTGTTGTTATAGTGTATGCTTTATAACCAGAAAGATTCAACAAAACACACACTCATTCCATTGGTGCAGTCATGTTACCCATATTTATTTAGGAGCCAAAACCATTAAACAAACATTTTGGGGTCTCCTACCCCCTTTATCAATGTGCCATCTACCCATCACATTCTGTATTTACATTTAATGTATGCTTTATGTAACCATATATAGGAAAAATTATCATTGGTAATCCATTACCACTCTTTCACCATCTTTGCTGTTGACAGTGAAAAGTCACTAACATGATTTATTTTAAAAAAAATAACACTTTGATAATTAGCTAATTTACAGTCTGCTTACATTATAAAATAAATAACAAAATAAGTTGTGAATTTTGGTAATGACGTGCCATATAAAGAGGGCAATGCTATTCAGCTCCCGCAACGGTGTGAATTGTGTCCAGCAGGCAGTTGGATAGAACAAGACCCAAAGGAATTGAAATGATTCCAAGCACAACAGTTTGCTGAGCCAAGCCAAGCAAAGATCTTAAAGTGAACATAACTAGCGGAGAGGCTGTGAAAAGAGAGACCTCCCCCCTAAACTGCAGAAGGAAAAACCTGCCTATACCTGGTAATTCATTACATTATACATAGTCAGATCTGGACAGGCTTTACTCTATACAGTATCTTCTAAAATATGTCACTTTTCAGATAAACAAGCCTAGGAAAGGTTACCACATAATCATATAAATAGCTGGTTCTAATGGTTCTACCCATTCCCACGTGTAGTGCCCTAAATTTTAATCTAATTTGTGCCACTATAAGGTCGTTTTTTGTCGTTAATGATTTTATATATATATATATATATATATGTATATACTGAAACCCTTCATTTTAAAGCATTTAGTGAATTCCATCTTCAAGTACATTCATGTTTACACTTAAGTTTAGAACGTTGTAAATTGAATTAAATATAATGTTGTTTAGGCAATGTTAGTAGCAGGCTCGGACTGGCAATCTGGCACACCAGGCAAATGCCCAGTGGGCCGTTGGCCAAGGACACCATTCACTCACCTGATCAGCCGCTCCAGCATAAAAGCACATTCAGACGCACTTACTCTCTTCATCGCCAGTCTGGCCTTGGTTACTACTAATTTATGATGAGCAGGAATGAGAAGGACAGTCTGGCCCCCAAAATTCAGCTGAACCTCTGCCAGCTGTCTGTCCAGCGAGTCTAAGGAGACCCCACGTAGACATGTCCAATTTTTTTTTCTTACCACACTCCTTTCTTAAGGACTTGCTTCTCATGAAGTGAGTGTGGCAACTAAAAAAGAAAGACATATTTCCATAGTTAATGTGTTGATGTTGAACACTCTAAGATTTATTTTTGGGATGTATTAATTGAACTGGACTGTTCACTCCAATACTTGCTATAGTCCTCTTTGGTCTAGTCTTCGCTTTATGGAGAGCGGTAATGTGACCACTCTGTGTACAAGGATTTCTGTGGTATCAGGCAATTGAGAACAGCTGTCGGAGGGTTGAGATGCTAAGGGAGATGTTTAAAGTTTATTTTACAGCCAATGCTACAGGAAATGGGATTCTCAACACAGCTTTAACAGAAATACAGCAAGAGAAAAACACTTAACGTGGTTATTGGTTTTGTACTGACCTGTCTAATTATTACTAAAAAAATAAACTAGATTTCACTTGATTAAATAAGTTAACTAAGCGCTAAAAAACATAATCAGCATTCAATTTAATATACAAAGCCAGGCCAATCCAGGGCAGGTTAATGAATTGATGCCTCCTTTACATGGTGTAGCTATAGGGAAAAAAAACGCATCTTTGAGGTCATCAGGCGTTTTAATGTAGCCTCCCCCGAAGGTCTAAAGGTGACCTTTGCTGAGCCTTCTCCTGGTCAAATCATCCAATTGATGGTTCTAATGAATTCTTAAACACAATATATGAAGAGTTTGCTATACTCCAATAACAGAACTGCCCTAGGCTTTATCTCTTGCCTGGCCCCTGTGCACACTTGCTTATTAACATAACAGAGATGAACTTAAAGGCAAACAGAAGAAGCCTCACTCCCAATATGTCTGAAAACCTGAAAAAAATAAAGTGGAGAAATAGTATAGGAAAGAAATGAAATATAATAGAGGACAGAACCACCATATAGTGGCACAGATTAGATTAAAATTTAGGCAGAGAAGATGGCAATTAACATTGGAATGGGGATTAACCTCTCCACTCACCTTGCCTACCTACAGATTTAGCATGTAGTTGCTATCTTATATTGTAGTGAGGCATAGTCTACCTAACCATAGTAAGAAGCCTTATTGCTAGTAAATAAAAGAAACAAACTTTCCACTGGCTACAGGTTGGCTTCATCAGGGGAACCCATACTTCCGGATCGTGAGTATTTAAATAGATCACCCTAGTAGTTAATTGGATCATCCCTTACACATACAATGTATCAGCATTGTATCAAATCATAAATTAATCTTTCAACACGGTCCAACCGATCAGAAACCCTGTTAGAGTGAAGGACCACTGCAGTGGGTCATCCCCATTCCCATGTGTAGTGCCCTAAATTTTAATCTAATTTGTGCCACTATAAGGTCGTTTTTTGTAGTGTCTACTATCAGTATAAAATTATTCCTATACTATTTCTCCACTTTTTTTTCAGGTTATGGTACCCCCAATTTTAATACTTTCTTAAAAGTTACCTTTTTTGTTATAGTAACATAGCAGAGAACTCCTACCAGCTCATTGCTAGATTGCCTATATAATTGGCAATTTTATTCACCTTTGGGAAGGCTCAGGCAGCATTTCCAATATGACTAACTTTTAGTTTAATCTGTGCCACTATGTGGTAGTTCTGTCCTCTATTATATTTCATTTCTTTCCTATGCTCTCACTCTCTCATTCTCTTTCACTCTCTCTCTCACACTCTCTAAATGTTTCCCTACCTTCTTTACTGACTTCCTCTGACAACTTCCACATCTTCTTGTTCTTCATCTTCTATCTCCTGTCTTTCATCTTCTTTTTTTCTCTCTTTTATCTTCTATCTTCTTCCGCATCTCTGCGGACATAACCTGGAGAGAACTTCTGCCTAAATGGCAGTGCTTCCAGTGAGCATCAAAAGTGCTGAAATTTTTGTGGAAGATCACATTAGGACGATTGTGCTGCTTTCAGCAAAATGGAGGAACCCTAATATCACAGGGCTTTCGGTGACGTCCTCCTACCAAATTGGAGGACTGGGTAAAAGGAAGTCACTGGATTTTGGCAGAAGTTTGTCCCAGGTTATGTCCAATCCGTCAGTGAAAGCGCATCCATTTTGCCCTAGGGTGACAGCCTCCCACCTCAGTTGGAGGATTAGGCAAGAGGATGTCACCAGAAGTGCCAACATTTTTTCAGGTTTGCACCAGGTTTGCACCAGGTTTGCACCAGATTATGGTTTTAAGGGATGCGGACGAAGGTAGAAGAGACAAGATGAAAGTGTGAAGATAGAAGATGAAAAACAAGAAGATGTGTAAGTAGTCGGCAGAAGCCGAGGTGGTCGGCCGAGATGGTAGGGAAACTTTGAGAGCATGAGGAGAATAAACGAGACTGAGAGTGTGTGAGAGTGAAAGGGCCTGCAAATTCTGGACAAAAATTCTGAGATTTTTGCTTTATTTTCATCCGCTTTGTGGGGGTCATGGCCTTGTTTTCGTGGATTTGTACGAATTGATCAAACCCCAAAATTCAGTAAATTTGTACCAATCTGAGTGCCCATGTTAATCATCTCTAAATTCCCCCAACCTTTTTTTTAATTATCTCGTTCCTACCTCATTCTCTCTTATCATACATCTCAGTCTTTCACCTTTCCTAAGAAACCACTCAATCTACTAGATCGTTCTCTTTACACTTTTCCTCCTAAATGTTCTCACTTCTCTTATTTTTCTCTGTGGTGTCAATACTCATTGTCTTCTAAAGGATGGCTTCCTACATACTATATATATCGGGACATTATGATTCAAATGTAACCAATGGATGAAACATTTTTGAGAAAGCTAACACTTATGGTTGCAGTAGCCTAAAATAATGTCCCATTCTTACTTATTTCTTTGGGTGTAATAAGCGGTTATACAGAACCATGGTTAGAAAGTATCAATCTTGTGATGTTACAAATAGGTGCATTGCAATGGGTTTGCAAAAAGAAAGGATGATATACCATTTGTTCACTGGATGTTTAAATGACTATCATCAAGAATTTGCTGATGTGGCAGTAGGAATTCTGAAAACACAAGATGTTTCAAACACATGGATTTCATAATATCTGCTACTTCGTTTTCTGCTTCTCTTGAAAGCGGAGGGATTTTTTTATATGATTTTAAATATTCAAATCAAACAATTACTCTGCATATTTATATTATCTATTAGAGGCTGGGGATATAAGGTATATGTATTACCTTGTTTAGTGAAAGAATGAATCCCTGGTACAATAGCTGCAATAGAAAACGATATAATTGGGCAGATTAAACATATATATTAACCTTGCAGCATAAATTGACTCACCTTTAACTCGAGAAGATATTGACAAATTACTTATAATTATAGACTTTGTTCATTGTTTATGTTATGTTTAATATATATATATACTTTATTTGCTTATTATTTGCTTTAAGCAATAAGGAAGACCTTCCAATGCTTTGTGCAGAGGACAGAGGAACCCCTACTTTAGTTTAGGTGTAGAATTGGCCAGTTTTAGTAAGGACCTAAATTTTACTTTTATACTAGTTATTTGCACTTGGGAAAAATAATATTTTTCTCTACAACCACAGTTTTCTAGGTGGGAAATAAACTCCTCTTCACATTTTTATAATTTGACAGGTTAGCCCCATAGTCTACACTTTATTGTGTTAAATTATTAGTTTTTGTATTTTCTACTGATCTGGGGGACATAATAGATGTTGTGAAGGTGGCAAAGGTGTTTTTCTTCTCCCCCCCCCCCCCAATCTGCTCAGGCTTTTAGAAAAAACACCTATTCGCAGTGCTTCTTTCGACACTGTTACTTAGAAAGGAAAAGTACTTTAAGGCATTTTATGACTTGAATGGGCTGTAAGGCAACACCCAGCATCTTAAACCAAAGAAAAAAATGGAATGAAAAACAGATCTCCAAAAATATTGGTTACAGGGCTACAGAGCTGCAATTTCATCTGGAAAACAGATGCAGATCAGGAGAATTCTGATTTCAAGCCGTGCAATGGAAATGTATTGGGCGGGATACACAGAAAAGAATTCTTGCGGAGAAGGCATTGTTACACTTGGTGACGTGTCCACATTCACAGCCAGTGATACTGAAAGAGTTAAACCTTACATTACGGAAACCTACTTTTTTTCTGCATGTCTTAGTTTGTGATCACCACCTCCCTTTAGATTTTCCACCTATATATAAATATATATATATATATATATATATATATAGCACCATCATACTCTGCAGCGCTGTACTGGATAGATCTCAATTTCAGAAGCAAAGCTGTTCTTTGTTTAATACATAGGAGTTCCCATGTGTATAAGGAAGTTTTTTAAGAATGAAACTAAAAAGTCTCAAATAAAACATTAAAGATCAACGGTTTAATTAAAAGTCAGTTTAATATATACATGTAATTTTAATAACAGAATTAGTACTGATGCGCTGTTCTCCTGTAGGTTTTTTAATGGAAAAGGTGTCGATGCGGTTTCTGATTTCCCATGCTGGAAAATGTTTGCAGCCAGAGGAACTATCCCCTTTTCAGACAGATGCAAAGCTTCTAAGACACAAGGGGGCAGGCTCAGGATAATCACGTGTTAATATATATTACATACCAGGAATCAGGGCCGGCCGAAGACCCAACGCCGCCGGGTGCGAAGTTTAAAATGCCGCCCCCCCCGGGGATGGGATGGGGGGGGTGGGTTCGGCATTTTAAACTTCGCCGACGCCCCCCCCCCGGTACTTGCCTTTGATGAGTCCTGCGGCGAGTCTCCCTGCTCTGCCACGGTGTGCCGGCTTGTAATGCTGAGCGCCGGAAATTGATGCCACTTCCGGCGCTCAGCATTACAAGCCGGCACCAAGACCGAACACGGGAGACTCGCCGCAGAGGAGAGAGAGAGAGGGGCGCCGAGCGGGTAAGCGAAAACCACTCGGCGCCCCTCTCTCTCTCTTCCGCTTCAAAAAAAAACCGCTTGGGGCGGCAAAGTGCCGCCCCTTCTAAAGTGCCGCCTGGGGCAATTGCCCCAGTTGGCCCCATTGTAGGGCCGGCTCTGCCAGGAATAGCCTATATCTTCTGACTGCGTGGACTGCAAGTATCACGAGGCCCATACAGTGAAAAAATGTAATAACAATTACAGTGAAATATAATCCAAGTGGATATATATATAGAGATGGACACATTTGTTTTTGAAATATATTTTTGTACTGTTAAATACATTTGTCAAAGTATGTATGGTTTTCGCTGAATGCTCTATAGCTGTATGGTAGTCCAAGGATTATCTCTGCACTGGGTACCGTTCCCTACAACAAGACTCAGCAACCTGATTGTAACGGGTTCACCAAGAGAGCTGTAGTAACTCCCAGAGATCACCCACATGTATCCTCCTGTTGTCCCCGGAATCACTTCCAGCACCAGTCAGCATGCGCACCTTGGAACCCTGCTATGTGTACCCAATAAGTAGACACAACTACCTTGAACTGAGTACAGCAGGAATGAACAGTTTATTGTAGTAAAACATAGACTGATATAGCCACAGAACTCATTAACATAAATTAACAGATACATGCATACAGCCCAACCTTTAATCCCCAATCAGCAATCCTATTGATGGGATTAATTAAACAATGGAGTTCCTGCCTGTTTGGCAGCCAGGCTGGAGCCATCTCCGACTACCTTGGGGCCTTGTATGACAGGTCATTCTGTCACACTGATACTAAGAAAAAAGGCCACTCAATGATATAAGTTGCAGACACATTAGGTCTGACACAATGGGTATGCTCTCCTACTAGCATTAAATGGGGGAAGGAATGGCACTGGCAGCTACCTATTCTATGTGGGGATATTGGTAGCAGTGGAAGCTATCTACTAGTAGGGAGACATGCCCATTGAGTGGCTGCGATGGCCGACTCTCTCCAGTCTTCTTGTATCACATGTGTTGTGGGCACAGCAACCACATGGTTAGGTTTTTAAGGATACATGTATTTTTCACATTTCGCTGACTAGCACAGGTAAAGTTCTGAAATGTTCTGAAATGTATAAGCTCATAAAAAGAAGACTATCAACTCAGTTACACATCTGAAGATACCGCAGGGCAGCACCTGACCTGCGCTGATCAGCAATATGTGAAAATGATACATGTGTTGGAGAAGTGGCTGATGTGGTCACCTTAGTTGGGGTGTAAAGTAAGGTGTGCCTTGCCTCTCTAGGTGGCCTTTTGCTTGTGATAAATATGAGAGTTAAAGGGTTCAACTTTACAATACATAGTAAATTATGGATAGTTTTTTGTACAGATTGCATTTTTACTACATGGACGGAACTCTCTATCTGGGCTAGTAGTTAGAGGTAACAGGGTAACAGAGTAGCTAGGACAATTTCTTTATTTTCATTTAAAAGGATACAGATGATGGGTATATTCAGGCTCTACATCCACTTTATGTTTAATTGACCAGGTAAATTGTGCCCTCCTACTCCCAATCATCCCACAGGCACAAATACAGACACCATGTGATCTTACTCAAGCCCCAGACCACAAGAATTATTATGCCCACCCTACAACACAGAGGGTGGTGGGGTAACTGGGTACCCTTTTTAGTAAGCACATGTTTTGGTGTTCTAGATGATGCATTGTTGTGTTATGTCAGACAACTTGGTCCTAAGACTTAACAGATGTGGAAATAGATAGTTAACACATACATAACAAAAATACATTAAACATACAGGCACATCAGGAATTGAGAACCCTCCCGTGAGTGGCCACTTAGCCTTATGGTACATTTATACAAAGTTCCTGGCAGGAATGATGGGCTTATGAGGCCCTGCTTGAGAGCTTACAATCTAAGGGAGAAATAGGGGTACTTGAAACAAAAGGAGGGGTGAAAAGAGAGAGTACTAGCTCTCTTGTAGCAGTAATTGGGGATAAGTGGTTTCAGAATGCAAAATAGGAGGTATTAATAAACTGAACAGAGGAGTGGGTGAGTGTAAGGGAAGAGGGTAGGTAGTTCTTGGCTTCAGATGGAGTTCTGCAGAGGACTTGGAATTTTTCCAGAAAGATACAGGAGAGGAAAGAGAGAGATGAATAAGAGAAGATAGTTTTTAGGTTAGAAAAAGTTATGGCTGTATGAGGCCAGAAGGGGGGAGGGGATCAAGACAAAGGAATGTACTTTCCCAAGGTAAGCAGTATTTGGCCAAAAAAGAAACAATGTCCCTAAAGCACATATTTGGTACATAAGCAGGAAAATGTGCATGCTAATACAAAATATGAATCCATAAACTTTCTTGCAGATCTGGCAAAGTCCAAATGAGGTTGAATCCCTTTTTGATTCTTGCAAGGCACTCTCTTCAGATGGTGGTTTGCAGTGGGCTTGGGATGTTTCAGCTCAAACCAATTGCATCTTCAATTGTGGGTATTATGCTGATCTTCAACAATATACTTGTGCATGTGAAGAGCTTCAATTATTATCAAGGGAACCAGAGATTGTCAAATATATATTTATTTTCTGTGTGTTTTAACAGTCCCGTTAGAATACAGCTCTTAGTGTTCAGCTAGATAACATATTTTCTCTATAAGACAAGGTTTTTTTTAGAGCAGATGCGCTGAAAAGATACTCCTCGTTGTATATTCAAGGTCATCTTATAATCGGACCTCAAATAGAGGTCTGATTATAAGACTTAGATCCAGATCCCTAGCAGCGCTGCAGGGGACCTGGATCCTCCTTTCTTGCAGCCAGTGAATATCTATGCGATGCGCGCAGACAACCTCCGGCACTTCCGCTGGGGCTTCTATGACGGAGCGCTGGTGTCACATGACCTTCGCACAGGCGCCCACCGGCTGCACCCACTAGACACCATGGAGTCTGGAGTACGGGGGGACAAGTCTGGGGAATGGGATGCAATGGTAAGTCGGGGGGGGCAGAGTGGTAGATCAGGGATGCAGAGTGGCATATAGGCTTATAAGGCTTATCTGGGAGTGGCAGGTTGGCAAATAAAAGGAAATAAAAACAATGCATTTTTCTCAATCATACTTTTTATTAAATATGAAAAAATAGTTTACATGTGAATTGATATTTAATAGTAAACTTTTTTCCTATAGGGTAGTCTTATATTCAGGCTTTTCCTTTTTTCCCTAAATTAATATACAAATTTGGGGGGGGTCTTATAATCAGGGTCGTCTTATAATACGGTTATTTCTTGTTTTTGTGGAACAACGACTCAGATAACCATAGGCTAATACCCTCTCTTTTAAATTACTACCTGAGAATTATAGAACAGTATGTTTAAAAACTGCTCCACACTACCCACATAACTGGGTGTGCATACAGGTATATGTGTAAGTATCAACACCTTATTTTAGAAATAGACTGTTTTTTATGGAATGAAAATAAATTCTGCCTGTGGCAATTCCTTGAGTGTTACACAGTGAACGTGACTGTGAAGTATGTACTCTGACACTTCAATATGTGGAACCTACACAGGCAAGTCTCTGCAAGACGCGGGGGAATTCATCTCCCAATGCAGTTATCATTTTAAGGGGAAAAAACTGTTATTAAAGAATTGGTGGGGAAAGCTAATAATTAGTGTCCTGTATTTGCTCTTTCAATTTACTGCATCTTAAAGAGGTTCTCTTTTATAAACAATTACTTTATTGAAGTATTTATGACCATTAATACTAATAAGCATCAGTTTAGCAAATAGCAAAGATTATTTACCCAAAATAGAAGACAGCCTGAAGCAAACAATCCATTCATACCTCAAACGGTAGCACAGACAAAACTCGATTCCAGTAATCAGTAGAAACGTTGATACCTCACTACATTTATACATACATTGAGAAAAGAGATGCATATATATATTCATAAAAAATCTATCCATTGAACTACTATTTTTCCCCTAAAATAATGGGGTAACCATACTTGGGAACTCCCAGGGGATATTCTCAGTATCACACATTTTGAAACACACTCCTTCCTTTCTATACTTATGTGATCATATTTTTTACTCCCAAATGGTGAGTCAAATGGCCAATGTGTTATGAGTGATATCACTGCTTGAATGCAGGTGACTCAATTAAGTGTAACTTTAAATAATGTCAAGGTTTCCTTGAGAACATAGAAAATTATTATGTAAATAGCATTTCATATTCCTCAGAAATGACAATGCTAAGCATACTTCATTTTTTTCATTTATTCCTTGCCAACGGGTATGGGTTCAATCTTTGAAACAATATTTCAGCTGCTTATTATCATTATTATTATTATTGATATCATCGAGTCATTAAAAAATTTGAAAAAAGCAGTACATGAGTGATATTCGACTTTTTTTTAATGCTAAATATTGAAGTGCATATATAACTATACATTTGAAAGTAAATTCTAAATTGTTAACAATTGTTTGTAGAGTATACTTCATTTTAGACATAAAGATGATAGGGAAGAACAAAAACAACAGACATATACAAAAGATTGCAAATCTTTACAAAATGAATTATATCCTCAATTGATGTGATGGTGTACTGCCTTCACAAAAATATATAATAATGAATCATGGAATAAAGAATTTAGACAATTCTAATTTCTTAGTAGGGTTGATAAAGCTTGGGATGAGTTTAATGATTAGATATATCTGTCTTTATAAAAGAAAGGCTCTGTCGGGATACAGATGTTGCTGTACAAAATATGATACTAAACCTTTGGTTAAAACTAAAATGAAATCTTTGGTTAAATAAGCAATTAATAAAGAGGATTCCATGACCAATCCTGGAGTTGATGAGAAGTAAACACCCAATAACCATTGAACAGTAGATTCTTAAGGGGTCTTTTTTTTTCTTCAGCTTGGGTTTGGAGGACTTCACAAGAACGTAAAGTATGAAAAAAGGTTTCTTGGTTTGCCGCATTGGTTGGGGAAGATTTTGGCTAGGTAAGACTGAGGAAGTTGCCACCTAGTCAGTACCTTGAGAAAATGTTCTTTCAGAGAAAGGTCGGTGCTTGTTTGCCATTTTAAGGCTACCTAGGTCACTTTCCCATTGTAACATATAAAGATGTTAGTCCCCTAACAAGGTTTTCTAGTGTGGACTAACATAGAAAAGGATCAATTTCTATGAATATAAAAACATGTCTAAGTTGAAATTAATGAAGCCAACTCACACATTGTGTGACCCCCTACCCCAAGTTGCTCTTGCAGATGTGTATCTCGATCCAATTAAGTTAAAATGTGTTGCTGACGAGAGGGAGAACAAAGAGGAATCCCAACATTTAAATGTATTATTTAGGATAGGTTGGTTGGCCCAATTAGAGCAGTCTAAATGAGTGAATGTATCTTCTATTTCAAGCCATCTCAGTGTGTTTTTCATTTATAGAAAGGATTTGAGGGGCTTGATATCTATTGGGAGAGTCCACAACACCTAATATAAGTCCCAGTGGGACTCAAAGCGCTTTAAGCGCATGCTGTTGGAGTCAACCGAATTGGCAGCTGAATAATTATTATTACCCAATGAGTGATACTCATTTATCGACTTCGAAAGGAGGAAGGGCTGAGATTTGAACCTGCTACCCTTATGATTGAATGAGATCTTTACATTTTTTCAATAAATCAGTAAATGTTAGGAAGGGACCTTAAAGGTTTAGAGGTATGACCGTATTCAGGAGGAGGCTGATTTTATACTCTCTGTTGCACATTTTTATGGCAGATAAATTGTTCCCTGCCACATATACAACGTGAGCAGTTAAATGCAAAGTACGAAAAAGAAAGGAAAGAACGACAGTAATCTGTGATTGTCTTGCCATTTGTTGGTGGATTGGTAATCAGTAGTTGGAATTATGGGTGTTGGGCAGGTGGGAAAATGCCCCCCACAATTTACTTAAAAAAATGGTAGTTTTAAGATATGTGAAGTGATTCTAGTGCAGAGTTGAAAAATAGATTTATCACCATAGCAAATAATGGAATGGTATTACCGTAATTCACATTAGTTGTCATGGTGATAAGACCAGTTTCCAAACTGTGCATTAAGATCACTTTTTTTGTTGAAAAGCATGGTGGACCCTCCATATGTTCAGTTTCCATGTGTATGTTGCATAAAACTAGGGTGAAATGTGGTTTTTGTTACCGTCTGGTCGTGGGCTGCTGACTTTTTTTTGCATCAAAATCATTCCAACATTTTGTCTGCCAGAACTGTGACTTAAAGGCAAACAGCTGGAAGTCATTAGAAAGCTCTTCTTTTTTTTTTTCTTTAAATAAAATAAAATAAAAAATGCTATTTCTTACCCCATTAGTCAAATGAAATTGCATTGTGTTCATTTTCTGTAGTACAAATAAACAGGTAAAAATAAGTCATTTACAATAAACTTACCTATTATTTCCTTATTATTTTTAAATTATGAAACCCCCCCCCCCAGGCAAAGTTCCAGGTGGGTTTCCACTTAATGAAATCATCTCTGTGTGTCCAGAAAACACATTGGATTATTTTAACCAATTCAGTACCACTGCCATGGATACAGTCAGGAGCAGACATAAGCATAAAATGTAACTGAAAAATAGTACGGAATATATCATTTTGTTTATATATAACAGAAAAATATTTGTTTTGGAAAATACCCGTGCAGTTAAGAGAACACTGCATCTACCTGACTAGTCCCTCCAGAAACTCTGTACAAGGAACACTGAATTGATCCAGTTCAGTTAGACATATTGGGTAAGGCAAATTATTTCCGATTGTGGAAACATGCCACAGCTTTTGACCCACATGCCACAATTAAAAGCTTCCCGTGTAACTAAATGATGGCTTTAATATTCATAAACTACCCACCCTTTATTTATAAAGACCAAGGAAAAGAGGAAAAATGGAAAAGCTGAGAAGGTGGCATGGCCAACTGATCTGGGTGAAAAGCTAGGGAGGCCAATGCTATTTGGTTTACAAGAGAATCCTTTGGCGCTGGCACTAATGACATCTGGTAAAAAAAAAATGTTGTAAAGTATCATCAGGCACGTTTTTTTTTCATATCACTGGTGTATCTTTATGAAAAACCAAAGAAGGTTTTATTAGATCCGTAATATAACTGAGTCTGATTTCACAATGCAGAATATCCTATCCAGGACACTGGCATTCACATCCACTATAGCATAGATACAAGGAGAGTGAGGACCCTCAACACAACTTTCAGCGGAGCTCAACATTTTGTTTAAGCCTCTGTGTGTGGCTGACTGTGTTGTCAATAAAATAAAATTTTGGGGTAATGTGTATTTTGCCTTTTCAGTTGACTAAGGAGATTTTGGTTATGGTGTTTGGGCATTCATTATGAAAGGTGCTGGACAAAAGAAAAATATATTGGAGCTAGAAAAGCACAAATATGGCACTAGGAAATACAGCACTGGTATTTAATAATGAAATGTTATACCTCATTGTATTTAATCACCAAGTTTTATAACAATGGGGGGGGGGCACTGTACTATACGTGTTGTCCCTTGTGCTACAGAACACGTTGTGTTTTCTTATCCTCCAAAGCAAAGTAGGGGGAAGACTGATCTATGCATGAAGGTTTTTATTACTTGATAACAGATACTTGTACCAACAGGAAAAAACTAAAGAGATTTTTTTTCTTTAGGGATAGGGGGAATTGTCCTCTGGGTTGGCCTTCATTCTTCAAACAGGGCCTGTCTGATTTAGGCCCCTTATGACAAACAGGAGTGCGTGTGGATATGTACACTGGGCTAGGAACGGGCTAAACTCTTGGCTTTACTTGCCCACCAGGCCAAAAGATGCCAGCTCTCTCCTGTTCAGGAAGTTTTACATTGTGGTTGTGTCAAGGAACACAGTTCTGGTTAGCAAACAAAAATAATCAGTGATATGTACAGCATAACAACACACAAATATAACCATCTTTTTAAGAACTAATTTGTTTTATTTCATGTCTTTACTACACTAAGTGCTATATTTTAATAATATGTAACATCAAACAAGACCAACTGCTAGCAACCGGTACGAATATGTTTTAGCTATTTGATCTCTAAAGGAAAAACAGTTCCTTCCTTGAGCTCAACCCTAGAAACACTTTTTTTTAAAACAGATTTTTTCCCTGTGTAGTCATTGCCTTAGCAATGTCTGCCACAAGTACACTTCGCTTGGAAGCTGACATCAGAGAGCTTGCATTCCATGTACTTTATATATACACAGCTAAACAACTCCCCCTCCAACATGCATTGTGGGAGTTTTCCACGATGGGCTCCATCTTTCTACACAATTTCACTATATATATATATATAATATATATATAATATATATATATATATATAATATTCAAAATTATTTAAATGCAGAAGAGTTGGTTCCTTCTTCACAGACTTGTCACTTCATCAAAACTGACATTTATTGTAAGGATGCACTTAGAGTCGGGTGGAAAAAAGAAGTATGCGCTATTCTGTGGTTTTACATAAACAGAATCATCTGTTCCTTATCAGGTCTAAAGATTAGGTAAAAGCAACCTCAGATGAACAACAACACATTACAAATACAGGGTCATGATTTATTCAACAAAAATAAAGCCAAAGTGGAAAAGCCATGTGTGAAAAACTAAGTACACCCTTACTGTTTCCATAGGAATTATGATGCTAAGTAGCAGACAGGTGCTGCTAATCAGATTCCCTTGGCGCTATATGAGACAATAAATAATAATAATTGGTCATTAGCAAGTGTGACCACCTCAATAAAAGCCGAAGTTTGCTGGTCTGGAACATTCAGGTGTGTGTTAACACAATGCCAAGGAGGAAAGACATCAGCAATGATCTTAGAGAAACAATTGTTGCTGCCTATCAATCAGGGAAGGGTCATAAGGCCATCTCCAAACATTTTAAAGTTCATCATTCTACAGTGAGAAAGATTATTCAAAAGTGAAAAACACTTAAGGCAGTTGCCATCTGTACAACAGCTAAAGCTTGGCCGCAATTGGGTCATGCAAAAGGACAATTGCCCCAAGCATACCAGCAAACCTACAACAGAATGGCTGAAAAAGGATCAAGCAGTTGCAAAGGGCCACTCAAAGTCCAGATCTCAACCCGGTTGAAATGGTGTGCATAAACAAATGCCTGCAAACTTCAATGAACTGAAGCAACGTTGTAAAGAAGAGTAGGCCAAAATTCCTCCACAACGATGTGAGAGATTGATAAAGTCATACAGAAAACAATTACTTCAAGTTATTGCTGATAATGGTGCTTCTACAAGCTATTGAATCATAAAGTGTCCTTATTTTTGGTGAATAAATCATGACGCAGTGTAATATGTCATTTGTTGTGGCATGAGGCTGAAAGGTACCCCAAGAAGCATAAATCATAAAACCTATAATATGATGTCATGCCCCAGTCCTAGAACAACCTGAAACTACACAATGCAGGAAAGGTCTGTGTCAAAATCTATATCCAAAATGTTTTAATGGAAACTTTCCATACGAAAGTACAACAGTCAGCTGTGTTTTGAGTTGCCAACCTAGGCTAGACCCAGGTTAGTGTCCCCAACTCCCCCAAGACATATCCACGCCTGCTTTGCCTCTTTGTGCATATCCTGATGCTGCAAGAAGATACTAAGGAGTTCTGTACAGACCTATATAGTGTAAAAAGGTCAAGGGCACCTCCCCAACAAGAGCAATGTGAGCTATGGTGCAGCAGAGAAACCAATATCCCAACAGGGCAATTGTCCCAGAGGTCCCAACCTTCCAGAACCTACAACCCCTCTAGATTTGCTGCCTGAGGCCTAGCTGACCTAGGTAAGAATCCACAACTGGATTCTGGATACAGCTACAGTGCTTTTCATCCTTCATTTTGTGTGAAGCCACATGGAGAAATAACAGGTATTTGAAATTAAATCATTACTTCAAAGCCCAGAGGCCATAATAAACACAAAGTGCATTAAAAATGAAGTGGCAAATTATATAACCGTGTCATAATCAAAATATAAATTTTGAAACATTTAAACAATGTTTTATCCAGGAACATTTTTAAAATTAAGAGCCCAAGGTTCTTGTTCCTCTTCATCTAATACCATTCAAAGTGAAAATGTGGTGATCAGTATTTCAGTGCAGCCAAGTCCCCAGTCTTCGTCTTCTGGGGCTGCACTACCCCAGAGGGATATGCAGACCTCTCCTTCCCACCCAGGGAAGGAATGTTCTAGGGTCTCTCTGAGGGGATACCCACTGAAGTCTTCACTTTCGTAAAATAGAAGGCACACTCCACTCCTCCCACCAATACTGGACAGAGCCTTCGAGGACCCACTTCCATTGTAGCTTCAGGCGACCCAATGGTGCTGAACTCACCTGAAATCATATGTGCACTGAATCCGGGAAAAAAAAACATCAGTGAAGGTTTCCAGAGGCCTTAGCCACCAGCCATAGGCCAGGGCAATTTAAGAGTGAATACAGTGTGCTTATCAACCCGTGCACAGTGAGAAAACAGTAATGTGCCCCAGCGGATCTGCGGACACTATAACGACCTCGGGCTCTCTGACGCAATTCCCAGCCTTAATGACAGAGGACCAAGCGTACCCTCTATCACAGGTTCTCACTTGATCTTAGCCAAAACAAATATGTTTTCCGAAGTTTACATACAGAGGAGGGCTGGAAACTTTCAGCCAGGAAGTCAAGTGTCTGCAAAGAGCCTCCACAATATAGTGACTCAAACTGCGTTTGTCCAATATATATTCACCAAGAAGGACAGAGCAGAAAACCAATAACTAATTTAAATGTTTTGCCTAGCTTGGTGGATATGCTGGCGCATGGCATGAGAAGGGACAGCAATTGTCCGCTAATTTAACAAATTTGGGGCTCCACCCCTTTTTAAGGTTGCGATTCCATCTGCTGCCACACTTTTTCTACTTTAACTTTAGCTTCTCCTTGATATGGGTTTTTTGTAAAGTCAATTTTGCTTTTTTCAGGATGGGCAGATAGCCAACTGTTGAATTTGCCTATACTACAACTGTGTTTTGGCAGTACTAATGGTAAACATGGTTGGACCTGCCTTCTTTGCGGAACTCGTCAAGCCTGCCACTATAGAGCAGACTTAACTGCTAAAACTGCATTTAGGTGTATAATACCGGTGACAAATGAACACGTAGTATTCTTATTATTTCAGCTCAAATGGGGCATTTAATTAGTACAGAACCTGGGGCATAGGGCACAACATGTCTCTTCACAGTAGTAGAGCAGTTGTAGAGCTGGGTACCTGTATACATCAAACGTAAAAGATGATCATACAGAATTTTGTAACTTGATATTTCGTACCTTGCACCAAACTACGCTTTCCTTAACCCCATAAAGTCTGTGTCCTACTGGTCATGCTAGACATTAAGGGCAAAAAAGTTCTAGGCAGTTGAAACAAAATGCATAACGTGTACAATGCTGAGATGAATATGCCACGTAGTGATCGGTTTTAAAGAGTAAGACTGTGATTTTTTTCTGCATTGGCTTTTTTTCTTTTTTCTGGGTGGTTTTGGGAGGTTCCTTTCTATTGCCATTTTTTTTCTCCTGTCTGTAATTGTACTTGACTCTGAGGGCAGTAAATCACTTAAATGCAGAAATGGAACCCTCTAGCGTTATGCCTGTGTTTAAACCTCTGGCGCAGAGATATCACACACCTTTTACTTACAAAACTATACTATACTTTTATTTATATTATTTGTGCTGAGTAAAATGAATCTCTCAATTCTTGGCGAACAGTTAACTCTGAATTCTGGTGTTTGACTTGGTTTGCAGCCATGTATCAAAATCTTTATGCATGCTTGCATATTATCCTTATTATTTACATATATCTCCTTTAATTTTTTACTATCTTTTGCTGACTACACAACACATTTTAACCTTTCCTAAACTTCAGCAGAACCTCCATACCTAATGGATCTTATCATGAGAGTTACATCGATATGTAGGCATAAAAGGGATTTTCCTTACATTTCACTCTACCTGCCAGCTTGCACAATTCTAAATAAATAAGTCTATGACAAAAATGCATACAGCACAATGTACATATCAGAGCTTTATTAGGATCATATTCATTTAGGATCATCCCCCGCTGAAGCGTATTATTTATTTGTTTTCTTGATACCTAAAGTCGCATTGGATGCATATATAGGTAATCATTGTCAGCAAAATGTATGATTTAAAAATGGGTTAATGTGCCTCTAACGGGTGTTATTGTGTGACTTATTGTAATCTAAATAATGGGATATTTTCTTAAGAATGTGTAAACCTGCTTTGCCTCTACTGACACCTAGTGGATGTAGGAGGTTTGACAATTCACTATCTTGGTGATAGTGATGTTAGAAATCGCAACATTTCAAAGAAAATTATCAGCAAATCATTTAAATGTATGGCTTTAATACCATACATTTCTAACACATTGTCAGCTTCCACATATATTCTTACAGTTTGCTATTTCAACCATGTATTAAATATTAATATTATCAATAATAATCCTATATAAATAATAATCATATTTGATCATATATATATATATTTTTGTCCCTATGCGTTATATTTATTAGATTGTATATCTTGAACTGTGTTTTACAAATTGTCATGCCTTTCCTGACAGATTAAGTTCTAGTTTGCACTGTCTGTTCACAATATGCCTCATACACATATGTGTGCAAGGGAATTCTCTCATATGAAGAACAGACGATTGTATGAAGTAAATTAAGAATTCTTAGAAGTTACGTATGGCCCAAAGAATAGACGTGCATGTTAACACATCTTACCAATAGAAGTGAGCTTGTTGGACATCCCATGGACAAAACCATGGGTATTTATATTGAGTTGGTCCCTATTTTGCATCTGTAACAGCTTCCTCTCTTCTAAGAAAAGCTTTCCACGAGATTTAGGAATGTGTCTGTGGGAATTTGTGCCCATTCTCCCAAAACAGCATTTGTGAGGTGAGGCACCGATGCTGGACAAGAAGGCCTGGCTTGCGATCAGAGTTCCAGTTCATCACAGAGATTGTAAGCTTGCAAGCAGGACCCTCTTTACTTGATGTATTAGTTTGTTTCAGTCAGTTCTAGTTTGTCATGCCTTTTAAATATATGTATTGCAAGAAGCATTGGGTAAATTGTTGGCGCTATATAAAAAAAGATGATAATAATCCCAATGGTGTTTAATGGGTTAAAGGTCAGGGCTCTGTTCGGGTCACTAAAGTTCCTCCACTCTAAACTAGTCAAACCATATCTTTATAGACCTTGCTTTGTGCGCAGGAGCACAGTCATGCCAACCTGGCTCCACAAAGCTGGAAGCATACAGTTTTCCAAACTCTCTTTGTATGTTGTAGCATTAACATTACCCTTCACTGAAGCTAATGGGCCCACACTCTGAAAAACAGCCCAAGACCATTAGCCCTCCTCCACCAAACGTTACACTAGGCCATATTTCATTCAGTAGGTAGGTTCTCCTAACTACTAAATCTACCAAACCCAGAACTGTCCATCAGACTTCTACATAGTGAAGCGTGATTCCTCACTCCAGAGAACATGTTTCCACTGTTCAAGAGTCTGGTTAAACCACTCAAGCTAATGCTTGGCATTGTGCATTAGTGATCTTCGACTTGAGTGCAGCTGCTAAACCATGGAAACCCATTTCATGAAGTTGCTGATGCACAGTGCTTGTGCTGATTTTGCTTCAGTAGCCCCACCCTGTGAGTCTGTGAGGTCTATCACTTTGTGACTGAGCTGTTGTTACTCCTAGACCCTTCCACTTCACATCTATAGGACTTAAAGTTGGCCTGGGCACGTCTTGCAGGGCAGACATTTCACAAACTGATGTGAAAAGTTGTTATTAGCTCTTTGGTATGACCTATTCTATCTCCAATGTTCGTGTATTGACATGTGCTTGGTTTTAACACCTTTTAGCAATGTACATATAATGTACATGGTTGTTGTATATGAAATACAGGAAGCAATAACACACATATTTATTGACAAAACAGTAATAGGAAATATTTGATTTTTTCAGAGGAAGTTCAGGGTTTTTTATTCCGTAACAAAATTCATTGTTCAAAAAACTCTCTCTCTGTGTCACCTAGTCCTGTCTGTGCCCCCTGAACCCTAACCCTGCCTTGTATCTGCCCCCCCCCCGCCTGCTTACTTACCTTCACCAGCCATTTTCTGGTATACTCTGATCTCGCTCTGCAAATGCAGAGACCATGCTGTCAGGGAGGGGGCACCAAGGGAAGGAAGGGGGGTTCAGTATGTGAGATTTGTACTTTTTTAATGTAATAAACTCTTAATGTAATTTACTGAGAGGGTGGTGGTTATATGGAGCAGCCCCCAGCAGAAGAATCTTGAGGTCCAAAAGAACCCTAAGATTTGTATTTTCCTTTTCTCTGTATTATAAGTTGATGTTTGGTCAAGATTTTTTTAAGATAGTACAGGTATTAATAAGTTTAGTTGAGTGAGCTGAAATAGGATTTTTAGTATAGATATGTATGGCATTGCATGGGTTAACTATAGTCTTTTTGTTCCTTTTCCTGTATGTAACCTTTCGCAGCCTTTTCTTAATGAGGGTCACCTGTTAGATGCTAATCATGGCTTGTGTAAGTAACATCTAATAATCACTGCCAGAAAAGGTTTTAGAGGGATAGATAAGTCATCAATAGCAAGTAAATGACTGAAATTTCATTATTTATCGCAGATTCATACAAATGCATGAAATAAGCAAAAAACAAAGTTTTACCAATCCGAATGTATAAGTGAGCAAATTATTATAAATATTGCTGAAAAGTGGAAATGAGCACCACATCTGGAACATTCATGCAAAAGCTTCATTACTAGGCAGACCCTCCTTTTGTCTCTTTGTGTCAATGCAAAATTAACAATATTGGGCAAAATGATTCATGTCAGAATTAAAATGTTGAAAGTCTTTAAAAACAAAATAGCTGAATTTTTTTTTACTTTGTAATATTATATAGAAAAATAGTAAGGTTTCCTCTGATTTCATTATACAATACGAATGATTTAGCTGGTGCTGTATATTTAATGTATAGATTTTTAGAAACGCACTTGTGAATCCCGATAATGGTGCATCTCACAGGAATTTCTCAAGCTACTTGCCTGAAGCACCAGCTGAAAGATAAACAACTAAAATACTTTATTTTAATACTTTTCCTGCCAGCTTCATACTACACTATATAATGTAAAATACACACAACTTCCAAATAAATACATTTACAATGAAAATGTGGAGCTTTCTCTTTCGTTTTTGTTTGTCCAGTTCAGCATACTCCCTCGTTTTTGGACATTCATATGGATACACAAGTCTGATATATAAGTTCACACTTATTAGTGTTACAAAACTTGTTTGAAAATTGTACTCAATCACCAGATGATGGCAGTAGTCACCTGTAGTACACATTGCCTTTTTTTACATGTTAAAATGTAACATTTTTAGATTATATATTTATTATTATACACAATCAATTGTTAATACTGACTGTTGTCTAAAGTTTTTTTTTAATTTAGTATATATTGTATAAAACATTGTATGTACATACTGTGGTATTTTGTATACAGCACTTTTTATAGTTTTTTTACCTCACAATATGAATGGACTCTAGCCTGGTCTAGTTTTGGTAGTCAACAAAGGCATGATATACAGTGGATATAAAAAGTCTACACACAAAATGCCCGGTTCTTGTGATTTTAAAGAATGAGACAAACATAAATCATGTTAGAACTTTCTCCACCTTTAAAATTACAAGAACCTGGCATTTTAACGGGGGTGTGTAGACTTTTTATATCCACTGTACTAGCCTCAGTAATTGGAAAATTACCGTATTTCTCAGAGGAAGAGCACCTACTAGGTCTTACCAAGGACTTTAAGATATGAATGATAAGGTCAAGTATACGGTACTCATTGACATACTTCTCTCTGAAACTTCCCGTGAATTATATGGTCTTTATGGGGGTGATTCTAAAATCCATAACATAATACCGAGCTATGTCCTACCGTATGTATGAAAGAACATTCGCATATTCTGCCTCTCCATGCTTTACACGGGTCCAAACAATGTACATAACAATAAACAAATTTGTAGCTTTCAGCCTCAGAATGGCTTTATAATGCCGCCAGCGGATGATCCTTGAAGGGAGCTACAAATTTGTTTAGTGATTCTAAAATCCACACAAAAATAATAACTAGAAGCTTTTCCATTTACACACACAGAAATACATGCATTTGTGTACATAATTGTTAGATCGCAGCTTTTTATATCAATTTAAAGCCAGTGGGTGCTAGGGCTGTAACTAAGGATGATTTCCATAATCTATTAGTTGGCCGATTATTTAATGGATTAATCGGATTAAAAAAAAATGTTCACATTTTTCGTTTATTTTAAATAATGTAATGAACAAACTGGGTGTTAAAAACAAACATCAGAATAAAAAACTTAAAATTTACATGTCTTTAACCCTTTTAGCTCTATCATAATGGCATTTTCTCTAATTGCCTTCTAAGTTTTAATACCTAAAAAGTTTTAGTGGTAAATATAAATTGTAAATTTTTTTTCCATATTTAATAAAAACTATGATTGAGAAAAATGCATTTCTTGTTTTTATTTGCCAACCTGCCCCAGTTATGCTCATCTGACCCCACGCCTGCCACTCTGCCCTCCAGATATTCCTTATACCTCCTATATGCCACTCTGCCTCCCTGATATGTCACTGTGCCCCCAATATGTCTTATGCCCCCTGATATGCCTTATACACCTAAGGTGCTACTGTGCCTCATGATATGCCACTCTGCCCCGATATGCCTTATATCCCCCTATATGCCACTGCACCTCCTGATATGCCACTCCTCCCCCAAATATGCCTTATACCTTCCTACATGCCACTCTGCCCCCAGATATGCTGTATACCTCCCTATATGCCACTCTGCCCCAGATATGCTGTATACCTCCCTATATGCCACTCTTCCCCCTGATATGCCTTACACCCCCTGATACACCACTCTGCTCCCCTGATATTCCTTATGCTTAATTAGCGTACAATTAACCTTCCTGTTATATATCCGGTATTTGCTCGATTATAAAATTATTCTGAATCTGAATATTAATTTAGGCAAAAAAAGAAAAAGCTTTAATATAAGACGACCCTATAGGCAAATAGTTTACTAGTAAATATTAATGTAAACTATATTTTCATATTTAATAAAAGCTACGATTTATTTTTTTGTATTTCATTTTATTTGCCAAGCTGCCCCCCCCCCCAGTTATGCACATCTGCCCCCAGGTTTGCCACTCTGCCCCCAGAAATGCCTTATATCCCTACATGCCACTCTATATGCCACCACTCCTGGAGCTCCAGGTGACTGCATTCGGTGCACACCACTAAGGAAGCGGTTTTTGTTGCTTCCTATGTTGAGTAAAAAGTTCTAATGATGCTCTTTGAGTAGTCAACAAATAATGGCAGGTCTCTGTTTAGCGCTAAATGTTAATTTTATTTTATCTCCTTTAATGATGTTTTAATGACAACAAGTTTTGTCATGTTAGGGTTTCATAAAAACATGCAATGTTTTTAAGGCCTGAGGTCTAACTTTCACACTGGAATTCAAGTTAACTTGTAATGTGACTCTGTCATTGGCTACATTTAAATTGCACCGGTACACTTTTTAGAGACATTTTTCCAAAGCATACAAATAGATCCGGTTACATGTAAACATTGAAAAGAAAAAATGTTGGTGCGCTAAGCTAGTCTCAGGCTCAAATAATACAAATGTATAATATGAGGCCTACCAAACAGTGTGAGCATGCTGCAAATACAGTGTGTTGGCTGTACAATGTATACAAAAAAACAACCTCTCATTTATATCATGTTTATATATTTGTTATTAGGGTGAGAAGTGCAGACAGTATTTTGTTTTTTGTATACATGTAAACATTGCATGGTGTTGTAGGCACAGCCCTTATAGAATGCCAACACAGCTCTAGGGCTTTTTCTCTTTTTTTCTGTAATCCTGAGGCTCCTTTCAGCTTGTCAAAGCTTGAAAATGCTGAACAAAGTGCTTCAAAGTGTATGGCCAAAAGTGAGTCCTCAATCTTCTCCTTCTGGGGCCTGCAACTCACCATGGGGGGATATAAACCCCATTCTTCTTCTTCTTGGAACTCAAGTTGATTATTTAACATTAATAAAATAGAAGAAAAGTAAACCAAACCTACGGATGACAACCACTTCTGCCTACATTTGAATTTTATGAAAACAGAAATGAATCTGTGATCATGAAATTGTAATAACAGAATTTAAGAAAAAAGCAATAATTTAAGACCTTTTGTGCCCTAATTATGTACGCATTTCTGTGGGAGGCAATTGTATTTGACTAAGAAAACAGGGAAATGTCAAAGTAGAAGCAAATTAAATGTTACCTCAGAGAGACTGTATATTTACAAGGCAAAGTGAGTCATTTGTAAAATTTACTACAAAAGCCTGTTAAATAATAAATAAGAAGAATATTAATTCACAGCATCTTGTAGCGCGGTAAAAACAATTACAGCAGCCACTGGTTTAGTGCTAGGTGTGAAAGCTAGAAGAACTTATCAAAAGCAAGCCAGGTATGGTTTTCTTTTTAGCTTTGGACTCGTCAGAGTTTTTTAATGTATGGGTTAAAAAATCTGAAATGGTCAGAAATGCAGGACTGGCAATCACAAGCTGGTCCTGGCACTTTAAGGCCAGCAGCAGCCGATGGCTGGATATTTACCAGCTTCAATTGATCATTTATTTACGGGAAACAATAAGTTTTTGGTCTTCAGCTAGTAAGAAGACATCTGGAATTCAGATTATAGTGAATGACCAGAAAATACCCCCGGATGCGTCTTTGTCTGTAACAAGAGAACAATTTCTCTCTCTTCAAATGAAATGGTTGAAAATTACTTTTATCACTTTTATATCATAAAGTAAAGGAGTGTTTTTACTATCATTACATGAATTGCATGAATGAGCAGCTATATCCTTCTGAGCAAGTACATCATAAGAACAGTTTTACAAACACAATTTTCTATACGCATATTAGGCACGGGTGCAAAAAGTACATTATTTTTAAATATGGTGAAAATATGGATCTAATGAGATTTTTTAAAGAAAAATAATCAGATCCTGTAGTCAAGGTTACAATAGAGAGCTTTAATAAGAAGTTAATGATTTTCCTTGAAAAAGTCCTGATGTAAGCTTGGACAAAAAGCTATGGCGGTCCCCTAGAAATCTATGAAATAAAACAAAATTGCATTAAGAAATGAAAATGGTAAATATGTCAACACTAAACCAATAACTACATGTGGCCCCCTAATTTGGAGAATGTGGTAAGATAAGTTAATGTGTCATCTGTTCTTGTATACACCTTCCTCAGAAGAGTCAATAAATATCCCAATATTACATCAAAGAAAATGGTTATGGGACTTCAATGGCTCGCCTTAAATTGGAGCAAAAACTACCCTAATAGAGATACTGAGTGATTGTGGCTCAGAATCCTTTGTCAATGATAGCAAACAAGGAAGCAGGACGCGGAGAGAGTCCAGAACGGGTGCTTTTATTCCAAAATATAATGGGCACACAATGACATATACAACAATGATAGTGCCTTACGCATCACGTTCTAGATCACATATATATTAATACATAGGTATAGGTATTTATTCAGTAGCATAACAAAACTTTTTGTTGAAGACTACTCATTCACTGCCAAAGAGACTAACGAGAGCTTGATGGCTGTTAAGAACCTTTTGGTCCATCTAGCCTAGCCTTTTTTTTTGCTATAAAGACTCAAAGCTTATTTAGTCATTCATCTCACCTTAGATTCAGCATATTCCTTTCCCATACATGATTAAACTCTGTTCCTGTGTAGTGTTAACCTCTACCTCTGCTGCTGGGAGACAACTCTCTCAGTAACCCTCTCAGTTAAGTCAAGCAGGAGAAGACATGTTGCATTGGAAGGTCTCCCTGAAGGTCTCACTGATCTCCAATTAGACCAGAATGAGTTATGATAGTGAGTCTATGGATTGTATATGGATTTGTAGAATAAATGTAGGTTTTGTTTCTAACCAGTGGTAATTAATAATGTGCCCAGTTGCCTGTGTGAGTTTGGGTTGTTGGTAACACACCGGGGCAAGCTCCAACATGCGCATAATAGACACATCACACCGTTTGCGGGGGAAATACTCCACATGTACCAAGGACCTCCAAAAGAATGGGCATGTTGTTGACTACTGTAAATCAACATAATATTTAAAGTTTGTTAGATTATTGTTATTTTCCCTTTTATAGTGAAAACATGCTGGCAGTGGTTTTATATTTCTATGCAGAGCGTGTGCGCTTTAATTGAAGTGAATTTGAGAATAAATGCATAAACAGAAAAATGGCCAGACATGCTGCTAAGGTATTTTGGAACAAAAAATAATGAGATCATGATATAGTAACAGAGCAAGCTGTGCTAAAACACAGAAAAAAAGTAAAATCTGATAGATATTTTGTTTTCATCTGAAACATTCTGTTTCTTGATGAAAGTTATCAGTAGGGTAGTTGTAATGACATTTAGAAATGTCATTTTAAAAAGAGCTAGAACTGTGTTTCCATTGTATGTGGCGTGTTTAATTGAATATCAAATTTATATTATTCAATTTTCCAGAAAAATAAAAGCACACAAAGACGAACGTGGGTAGAATTAATAAATAAAGAAATGAAATATATTTCCTTACATGCAGTCATTAACTGCCACAGTTCTGGTGGGGTTTGTAAGATTTTTCTAATAAATGTAGTTCTGCCCCAGATTACTGCCAGGTGGGCAGTAATAAACCAGTCCAAAGCACATTTTAAAGACAACGATACCCCGTGTTGATTATTCAGCCTGATCTAAAACACTTATATAAAAGGGAATGCATAAAAGTACACAAGGGGAACACGGAAAGGATACTGTCAATTAATACATTCTTTCTTAAAGGCTCTATTACGCTAGACACCCTACCGGTAGTGGCTGTATGTGGAATTGGGGTATGCCCCCCTCTGTCATAAATTTGGAAAATTATTTACACTAAAGCAATGTAATCTAGTTACGTATTAAAAAATAAAATATGTATATATATATATATATACATATATATATCTACCTACCTTGACTTACTGTGGAGAATGATTAGTGCTCTCAAATTTTAAATTAATTAATTAAACACAAAACCTACAGACTAAATATTGTCTTTAAATGTATTGTATGTATTCTAAAAGCTTGGCAGTCAACAATTAACCTGTAGCATGCAAAAAAACAATTTATATTGTCAGGGAGCTTTACCTGTTAGAAGGGGAAAGCTTGATCCTTTGGTCTTAAGGTAAAGGCATCCAAGGGAGGTTCCAACGAGGGTGAGCACCACAAATATTATATGGCGGTGGAGTACACCTCAGTCTTCATTGGGAAAATCTCTGATCATTTAATCTTTGATCTGTTACAGTTTTTCTAGATCTTCTAAATTTGCCCTGTGACTACACAATTACATAATGGTGATTATCTCATATCGTGCTTTTAGCACACTGCACGAAATCCAATTCTTCAATATGCCATAATATTTGAATTTTAAATTAACAATGTAAGTTTACTTTTCCCATTTCCTCTGAATTCAATTTGGAAAATGAATTAGTCACATTTAATGAAACTGTACTTATTTTATAGAACTCTAATTCCAAATGTGATTAATTATTGCCTAACAAGGTTATCTTTGGTTATATTTCCTTGTTAACCTTTGCGAAATTGTCCCCTCCATTAATCTGTGGTTACAATGTGTTCCAGTTCTCCATCCTCTGATTCTGGATACTTGGGTATGGCTCTTGAGGAAGTAGTAAGTTTAATCAAGAGTGGATAATTTCCCATTTAAGGAGGTAAAGAGGAGCTGATATATTAAACAGGTTAAAGGGGTATTGAACTTTCAGGCAAAAGCCAGCTGTAAAGTAAGCAGACTGTTTGTTATGATGCAGGAAGGCTACAAGAGGAGAAAGAGAGCGGTGAATAAGAAAGAGATGCTTAAAGTGAAAATGGAAGGCGTTATGGCTTGTAGGAGGCCAACTGGGAGGAAATCAGGACAAAAGCAAAAAAAATACCAACATTTGGCCGAAAAAAGAAACAATCTCTCCAAAATACATATTTGGTACATATACCATAGGAAAACATGGATAATTATACAAGAATTCATTAAGAAACTTGCTTGCAGATCTGGCATAGTGGTCCAAATGAGTTTGAGTACCTTTTCTATCTTGCAAGAGCTTGGCTTGAGGTGGTAGTAAGCAGATACAAGTGGAGGAAAAAAAAAGATTAGTTGGCCATAAAAAAATTGCCCTTTTCTGTATAATTGCCCAAGGGCCTAAAGCTCCATAATCTGGCCTTGCCTCCAAGATTTATATATATATTGAGATCCTTTAGGCATTTCAAAATATTTATCCTGCAAACCATTCACAATTTTAATGTAAATATCCTTATAGAGAAGGGGTCTCCAGAACCGTACACAATACTCTAGCTAAGGTCTGACTAAATGGCATAACCACCCCCTCAGCTCTTGTCCTCTGCTTGGTTATAACTACTGGCAAGTGTCCTGATCCCAGGACTCCTGATATCAGCATATCGAGGACTATGGCAGACAGCTGACAGACTTTAATTAAGCACATTATTAATCAGAACAATTAACCAGAATAATCTCACCGTTTGGTTGTACCTTCCTTTTAGGATTCGTAAACTCACACACAGCAATCCATCTGTAAACAACTAAAATTCATATAATCCTCCATTTTTTAGGATCATAGAGGGATGTAGTTAGAAAACAGATGACTTCCCCCTTATGTAATGCATGGAATCAGTACAGAAACCTTTGAGCAACATTTAACAACTAGAGGTAACCTGGGGACATTGGCAAAAAAAATTGACTTTAAAATGCTGCTGCAGCCCTTGAACAAAATATTTGAATAATATCATAAACTGCTGGAAAATACGATTGTTTCTGTGCTTATTGGTTTGTTCCAAAATACATAGATTCATGATTATGATGTAATAGTAACTCAGTGTAGTCAATCTGGATTCTGTTTGAAATCTATCCTATTCAAAACCATGTCTTAATCCTTATTTTTATCTGTAGCCAGAAATTGCCATTTAAGCAGTCAACTATTTCCCAAAATGCTGTAGAAGGTCACAATGTTTCTTCATTCCTGGAAGCGCAGTCATTTCTGGAAGAAGCATGGCTTTGGCTTATATGTAACAATCACCCCTGGTAATGAGCTAAGTGCATTGTTATCAGTAATTTGAGATGTACCTACTTTCATAGGACCAAACATTTATAATGTAATTTTGTGTCCTACAGAGTTTCAGTCAATTATGAGAAGTAATGACAATGATCATTTTTTTTTCTTTGAGTGCTCTCCAATTTGAACACTGGTGTTCTTCAAGACAATCAGTTTTAAAATTTGTCAAGGAAGAGCGCAGAAATGTGTTATGAAAATGTGCTTGTCAACTAATTGTAAGATCGATCTGTCTATATAACACATACCGGTACTCTGATTCTTTCAGAAATAGATCAATGTTTAAAGGACAAACTGAAAAATACAAGAACAAAGCTTGCAGTTCGCAATCAGCTAAATAACCTTTTACTTGCAATAGAAAAAACTATGGCTTTAACTGAGATGTCATTTATACATTTGGCTCTAAATAGATTGTTATTATAAGCAGTAACGATAAGGATACTTTTAAGATTAATTCAGGGATCAATTGGTTTTCATAAATAAATGGCATAATGGCATATTATGTACACGTTGATTCCATGCGTGATTGGTATTTCTTTATGTTTTCATCTTATTTTATTGCAGGAAATGTGTAGGTAGCTGAATGAGGCATGGGTGATTGATTCATAAAATGACACATTGCTGTATAAGATTTTCTTTGTTTATTTTTTTCAGCAAAAATCTTTGGCTTCATATTTTTTAAGAGCAGGAAGTCTTTTAATATCATAATCACAAACTGTCGAGGTGCCTACCATGCCATTACAATAAAAATACATGGCATTGCTGTTGCTGTTAGGTGCACTAGGGAAACACTTGTACATCCATGGAAAGGATATAAACAAAACCAAATGGTAACAGATAGACACTCTATGCCTGTGTAAGAGAGACCTGATGTTCTAGTAAGTCATTGGGGCTTATTTACAAAATTGGGAGTTTCCAGAAAAATTGTAGTTTAATCTCACTGACTGCACTTTACATTGTGAAGGGTGCAGACTGGACTGGGGGCAGGGAAGCAATTGCCCCTCTGGGCCGGGCATACCGCTGGGCTGGTAGGCCACTTGCCCCTCTCTATTGATCCATCCCTTTGTGAGCAGTAAATGTGTGAAGAGACTGACTGATAGATATAAGCATGGCCCCTAGCAAAGCCCTCTCCTTCAGCACTCCTTCAGTCCCGGCAAGCAAGCCTATGGAGACATTCTTGCCACCTGTCCCCCAACACTTCCCACTGGCTAAAAATGAGGATTGATGGCTTTTCCGGATCATATCTGTATGGGTCTTGGAAAGGGTAAGTGATTTGTTTTCCCCCACAGACTGCCCAATCCTAGGGGCTGGCCAGTGATTTTGCATTAGAGGTCTCATTGCACCCGCATTCCCTCTCAGTTGGCAAGTTGCAGACACTCATATGCATTAGCAAACAACTTGCATTTTAGTGAATATGTGTGCTATTTTACAAGTGTTAGCACACAGGGGCGAGACAGAAACATATACTCAGCAAAATTAAGGTTAAACTACATTGGCAATGATGTCTGCAGTAAGAAACTGCTGGACTTAAGCTAATTACTCTAATAGTTTGCAAATTTTTGAAAGATAATAGAAATAAAAAGGAAGTATAAAGGATCACATGTCTGCCCTAATTAATTAACTTGGCTGCTGAATGATGTGATACATCCTGGTGGATTGAACCCTAGCATATCCTGACATTCTGGTAATGTCATTAATAGATTTTTCAAAGTGCAAAAACACTCAAGGTTCGTATCTAATGATATATCATATAGAAAAATGCCCTAATCCCAAACCCTAAAAAAAAGATGTGTGTGTGTATATATCTGCGATACGCTTGCATTTTAGATCATTATTGTCGCTAATACTTTTAAGAGAACTTTAAAGTTTTAGAAATTGTCAGCCAGGGATGTGCTAAGGATGGTGCTGCGGATGCATGGTACTCCGGCTCCCTGGTAACATAACGCATGTTCTGTGACCCCAGGGTACTAGGGCAGCAGCAGCAGGGGGGAAAAGGTGTAAACATGGTCACATGGTCAATGAAATACTACTGACCCTGTGATAATAGTGTATCCTCCACCTCCACTTGCGCCTGTGGGAATTTGTGTCCATTCAGCGATAAGAGCATTTGTGAGCTCAGGCACTGATGTTGAATGAAAAGGCCTGGCCTCCAATCAACCATTCCAATCAATTCCAAAGGTGTTTAGCGGGGTTGAGGTCAGGCCTCGGTGCAGTACACTCAAGTTCTCCCACACCAAACTCATCAAGCTATGTCTTCATGGACCTTGCTTTGTGCACTGTCGCACAGTCACGCTGAAATAAAAAAGGGCCTTCCCCAAACTGGTGCCATAAAATTAGAAGCATACAATTGTCACAAATGTATTTGTATGCTGCAGCATTAACCCAGACCATTATCCCTCCTCCACCTGCTGTCATCCGACTAACCTAGATGTGTTCATCAGACCTTCAGATAGTGAAGCATGATTATTCATCCAGAGTCCAGTGGCGGTGTGCTTTACATGTCTCCAGGCGACACTAGGCATTGTGAATTAGACTTGTGCAAAGGGACCAAAAATGAATTTTTGCTTAGTTTTTGGTCCATTCATTTTTGGACAACAAATGTTGTTTCCGTCTCTTTACAGGTTGTGGCTCCACCTCTTTGCTGAAGAAATCCAAGAGGCCAGAATATTGCAGATGGATTTAAGGAGAAAGAGAACAGTTTCTGAACCTCTCTGTCTCTCCAAATCCATCTGCAATATGCTGGCCTCTCAGAGGTACTTCTGCAAGAAGGCAGAGCCATGGGGACAGCCTCTCCCCTTGTTCCTCCGTTTGGGGGACAGGGTATGAATGGAGGCTCCGCTTACTGCATTTTTGTTTCTTCTATGTATTTAACCTGTCCCATCCTGTCCCTCTGTTTCCTGCCTGCTACAGGTAAGCAACTTGATTACCTGTTTTCCTAATTTTAGTGTAAAAATTGAGTCAATAGTTCAACAGTCAATTTAACAGTCTAGTTGTTCGAATCAGCGCTCCCCCCAAATACATGTTTACTGTATTTCTTTGACCTTGAACATTTGGGAACAGTTCATTGTGGTGATTAGCAGGTTTTTCAGATTCTACCGTTTCTTTTCTTCCCCTTCTGGCATACACTTATATAGAATTCCTTATGACAATAGTGTTAGCATGAATGTATGTGTCAGTATATGATGTTGGAGTGTGTGTATCTTAGTGTATGGTGTTAGAATGTCAAAGTGGGTGTCTAGGATTCTTGGTGCGAAAGAAAGGAGGGAGAAAGTTACTGTGTATATATGTATGGTTTTAAAATAAAGGGTGTTACCACAAGATTGAGTGTTTGTATGTGTGGGTGAATGAAAATATATTACACCCAGGCACCACAAACCCTAGGTTCACCCATTATGTCAGTGCTCGGGATACAAAATAAAATGAAAAGCTTTTTTAACAGTTTTTGTTCTTAGTTGAATTGCTGTAATTTTTTTTAAATTACATCTTCAGAAAATGTAATGTTGTGAAATGAGCTGTATCACATTAAACTAACTTCTGTACTTATAATATAGTTTCCAAATATTAAATGGACAAATAGTGGTTATCCCTTTGCAATTAGCTTTTTGACTTTTCCATTATGCACCTAATTTGTTTTTTTTTTAATTAACACTTTCTGATTTATTTTTATTTTTCAAGCTCAATGATCATGAGTATGAATGCAATCTTATAATTAAGCTCCACTTGAAGTTTGGTTTCTTTTGAAATATTCCAATTTATTTACTAATACTAACATCGGTATGTTTAACAGTATGTTTGAATTAATTATGAAGACATTTTCTGTGTCTCATCCTTTTTTGTTCATGAAGTGTTCATTCTCAAATGACTTTTTATAAATGCCATTGTATACATGCTTTCATAAGTAATCCACTGATAATATATTGTTTGCATCAGAATTTATGCTCACATGTGCCGCTACAGTGGGCATATCTATATCAACATATGAAACCTATAATACCCATAAGGGCAATCCAGAACTGAAACATGATAGAAATCTTCTCAATACAAGAGAATCAAAACTCTAGGCATATATTTCAGCTTTTATGAGATGCAATGTGTGTCTCTCTAGGCCACTGAGCAATGAGGTCCCTAGCAGGACTACTCTTTTACTATTCCAGAGGGCCCCTAGAGTACTTAAATTAATACAAATAACCATCATTCACTAAGCTTGAAGAATATTGCAGCGACAGCACTAGTAACTAGAATAAAAATGAAGAAAGAAAAGGGGGTAATCGTATAAAGTGGTGAATAACAGATAGGCAGACAGCACCAGTCGCGGTGCTGATCAAGAATATGGATCTCCATAATCTCCAGTCCTTTGTGAATTTGTCCCCTAATCCCAGATCGAGAATAAACAGCACTGATATATTCATAAATTTCTCCATCTCAGAATGTTAATGGAACTCATAAATATTAGTATATTTCATGTATATATTTGCATTCATATGGAGAGTTGATAATACAGATTTTTAATATTGCTGTCATGGGGATTTATAAATGATTCATTCTTTATATGATTGTCAATATCAGCAGAAAGATGGCCAAAGGCATTGATACTTTAATATTCGTCTCTTTTGCCAGTGTACTGCTGCAGACCTTCTAAAGTGAAGACCAGTGATAGGTAAGTTTTCTTCTAAACTCTTCAGTAAACAATTCTGCAAATGTTACTTTTAATATAAATAAGGTTTTCATAACCATTTTCTTAAGAAAAATAAAAAAATAAACATTAACATGCAAGGATTTAGGGATTTAATGGCACAGATTTCAGTAATGACATAAAAGCTATTTACTGTAATTTGTTTTATTCCTTTCTATGAATACTTTTTATTTATTGCCTATATAAAGATTGGAATATACTGATTCAAACAAAATGCATTTTTATGTAGGTTTAACAGCAAAACTGCTGATATCTTGCGCAGAATAAGTTTAGCAAATAGCCAATTTTCTACTAAGACTGATGTGCGTGCCGCACCTTTCCAGGTCGAAAGGGCCCTTTTCTAAACTATTCTGAACCGGCAAGAGGAGACAGGAACGTATCAGGGTCACGTGACCCCACAGTGAAACCGAGGCACACACTGTGCGCAAGCAGCCAGAGGAAAAGCTGCAGGAGGGAGCGGGCGGGAGGTAGGATGTATGTATATGTGTTTGTATATATATATGTATACTGTGTATATATATATGTATGTATGTGTACTTGTGTGTGTGTGTGTCAGCATGCATGTGTAAATGCATGTGTGAGAGAGAGCATGGATGTATAATTTGTGTAAGTGTGTTTAACTATGCTGTATGTTGGAAGGAGGGCAAGGGGCAAAGACCAGTTGTGTGGGGGCAATGATGGCACAGACCAGCTGTTGAAGTTGGGGGATCCGGGGCAATTGTTCGCACCAGGGCTCCGTGATTTCTAGTTATGCCTCTGGAACAATGGTTCTGTATTTTCTGACTACTACTAGATTTAGTCAGGTTCATTAAATCAAGGCCGAGGTTTTGTGCCTTTTATGCAAAATCATCTTCTTTGACATAAATTGGGTTTGAAAATGGCTCAAATTGTTCCGACCTTTATAATGCTTGTATTTTGATAGAGACTCTGTAGGTCGGGATCAGAAATTAAAATTTTATTCTTGATGGTATTATTGAGGTTATGAGAAGCCAGATGAGGTGGGGCAGCAGCTGAAGATTAGAGAATTAGTCTGGCAGAGGTGTTCACAATCGATTAGAGTGGTGAAAGGTAGCAGAGTTAGTAGATAGTAGCAATAATCCAGATGGAATATCACAAGAGAATGGATTAGTGTTTTAGTTGTCTCTTCAGTGTGGAAGGGACAAATTTGAGTTTCAGGATTCCTACATCCCAATGGTAAGCCATGCGCATACCTGGGAACTCTCCCTGTTTTACCCGGAGATTGCTGGGTGAAGCACTGCTTCTCCGGTTCAAGGCGCGAATCCTCCGTGTGGCGGGAGTGGGCTTGCGGGAGCGGTGTCTTGACGTGCCCCGCTCTCCGCCCAATTTCCCTTTAAAAGGGGGTGTTTCCTGCTGCCACCAGCAGGAACGCCCCCAATGTCAGTGGGACTGCCCCCAACATCAGCCGGAACGCCCACTGGCATCAGCGGGACCTCCCACTGATGTCAGTGAGAACTCCCACTGATGTCAGTGGGAACTCCCACCGATGTCACAGGCCAAGGGAAGTCTCCCAGAGACCAGAAGTTCCCAGGTATGGTCACGTGAGGACATCTGACCTCCTCTTATTTTTCTGAGCTGTACTCACATTGCTTTTGACCCCAACCTTGGCCATTTAAGTGGATTCTTATATTTTGTGATTTGCCCCTGGGTACATTGCTTCTTCGGACCTTCTATGTGGCAATTTTTTGGCATATTGGACCCTAACCTCAGTTTAACATCACAAGATTGCAGGTGAGTTTAGCTTATTCTCACAATACTACAAGCCCTTTGTCTTGAGTGCTGCCTATATATACAGAAGCAACAGGTCCTTCACACACTGTGTCATAAAAGGCTCTGGACAGCAGTAAGTGGTGCCACATTCTGTTAAAACAAGTGCCTATGACACTCAAATGTTCACCGTAACATAAATAAATAGCATTCTACCAGTTAAATCCATTTTCTTATTTCTGCAAATTGCCTTTGTCTGCCCATCTAATTATTCTGTCACCTCGTGCCTACTAAAATTTGCTTACAATTGAAAACTATTGCCTATTGTGACAAATAAATTGCTAATGTAGGAAGATGTTGCTGCAGTTGTCAGCAGTACGGTGCTACGGCTTTTTTGCAATGTAATTAGCTGTTAATGGGAAGAACATTAAGAATATGTTGGATATTAGAATGTTTTTTCAAGAGGGAACAATTAGTAAGTAATGTGTGTTGATGTTTTATCTAAAGCGTATGTCTCTTTCTCCCCTCTGCCTCTGTCTCTTTCTACTCTTTTCTTCTCTCTCCTACCTTCTTTATCTTGTCACTCTTTCCTTTCAACCTTTCCATAAGCATCAGAATATCTGTCTCACCCCATGTCCACCTCTCCTCAAACATCACAGCATCCATTTCATATAATGCTTGCCTCTCCTATAATCATCTCCGCCTGCACTGTGCTCACACGTTCTGCCTCCGATCTATACCCAGACAGACTGAGGGGGTGACTCCGCAGGTATGGGCTAAATCAGATCGTGAGAGCCCTTTGCCACTTACTGTTAAGCTAATGGGACCATGGACTTGAAATGTATAGAAATCACCAAAACACTCGAAAACACTGAGCAGGATAGGATCATAATGGAGCCCCACTTTTTTTACACACATAATCCGGCCCAAGAGACATCAGTTGGCCCAGGGCAACCTATGTGATGCCACTGATGCACCACCAGTAGGGTTCCCCTGTACTACAATCAGGGGAACCACTTCCTAAAAAGAGGTTTGGGCGTTTAAATTCTCTTTTGAACGCAACAGAGCTCGGTTAGAATGCCCCATCTGTTATGGGGAGACCAGGCATGGGAGGGTCAGAGGGGAGCTGGAGAGGGCGAGGAGAGGGTGCATTTTAACATATAGATACATAAAAAAGAAAAAGGTAAAACTTACTTAACTTCAGAAACATTTTAAATAATATGTCATACACCTAAGGAGCAAACTAGTCTGTCCAGAGTACTCTAGGGATGACAACTGCTTACTGCTTGTATAAACCAATTAGGAAAAAATTATTTTTTGTTGCTTCTCCAGTAATTGGTTATTTAATTTTATTTACGTAGGGGAATGGTAACCTCCAACCTATCACTACATTTGTAAACAATGTTAAGAAGGGAGTCATCAGAAACAAACACGTAATCTGGGAGACTGAGTTTTAATTATTTCCAATACACACTTTTTTCCCCTCTTTATGTAAGACTAGGATGCTTTGCATTGATCACAGAGGTTTTCTTTTAATACAATGATTTTAAATCAACATATATATCTGAAAGAGAAAACAGAAAATTAGCTTGTGTGAAATGTTTTTCTTCTATTTTTAAAGGAACAATTATATATCAAGAGCAGACAATGTATTTTAGCTTAGGGTTTTCAGTAAAATAATGTCTTCACTGCACACAGAGAACACTTATGTTCAAACCCATAGCAAAAGTAAGTTCTGTGAGATGTCCAACCATAATTTTTTCATGAAAGTTTGTAAACATTTCCTCCTGCAGCCTCTCATGCCGCTTTCTTAGTGAGAAAAAA
The DNA here is from genome assembly GCA_009364415.1 of Spea multiplicata. Lineage (NCBI taxonomy): Eukaryota > Metazoa > Chordata > Amphibia > Anura > Pelobatidae > Spea > Spea multiplicata. Next base: position 148,796 of record VKOC01016967.1, read on the forward strand.
TGTATAGAATATATCAGGGGTGTCCAAGTTTTTTCTGCCGTGGGCCACTTACGTGCACGGGCTGCACTCATTTTTCACTGTGAGAAAATATGGCCTTTAATAAAAAATGCAGATTAAAATAAAGTAAATGACACAAAACCTTTACTTTTCCTCTCACTGATTTCAGGGCCTAGAAAGTTTTGTGACTACAAATTCAGGATTCAGGATAAGTAAAAATGAAATAGTTCTATTTATTCAAGGGATGCACCAAAATGAAAATTCTGGACCAAAACATTCACAGTTCACTTAGCCAAAACCGAAAATGACCCCCCGCCTTTAAAAATAATAATAAAAACTCACATTTGTAATAAAAGTAGGTAACACACGACAATTGGACGAAAAAAAATAGCAACATGACTTGGCATGATAAGAGTGTGATTGCTAAAAGCAATCACACTCCTATCATACCCAGGCAACCAGTAAATGCTGGAACCTAGGCATGATGGGACTGTGATTGCTGTTAGCAATCACACTTCTATCATGCCAAGTCAACCAGTACAGCAATCACAGTCCCATGATGCCTAGGTTCCAGCACTTACACATCCATGCTATGACACACACACTCATTCATTCATGTACTCATTCATTCACAGATTCATTCCCTCAACCACGCATACTCATTAAAACACCCTCCCCACCCCCTTATCTGCACTGCAGCTCCTCGATGCCGCTCAGACAGACCTGCACAGACTTCAGCAGGGGGCGCGGCCCTCTGTGTTCTCTAGTACTGCACAGAGGAAGCAGGACTGTAGCAGAGTCATGTGATGTCATGTGAACTCTGCTGGGTTCTGCTTCCTCTGTGCAGTGCAAAAGACCCTCCCACAGGTAAGTAGTACGGCGAGGTGCCGCATTTGGCCCACGGGCCGCATGTTGGGCGCCCCTGGAATATATTAACAAATGTGTAGGTATTTGTTGTTTAAAATTAATAAGACTCAATCGATATTTTACTTAGAAAAGTATCCCAACCACATAAAATTTAACTTTTATTGATTGATATAAATGTAAACACCCCAAATAAGTAATTTTAAACAATTATTTCTCATCTTGCCTCTCCTTCTTCTCTTGTTTTGTATTCTTTTTTCCCATCTTCTTTCTTGATCCGCTTCTCTACATTATGCATGCCTCCTTGCACACAGAAACCCTTCTCTTTCTCCACGGATCCTCTCTCCCACTCAAGGGAGAGGGTGAGCGTGGACACTTCACCCTGTTGCTGAACCTCTCTAGGACGCCTGGATAACACATCAAATAGCAGAGAAAAGCAGTTCAAGAAAGAGAAAAGAAGTGTAGTTCTGGAAAAAGAGACAGGGACACGGAAGGGGTTGGCAGAGAAGATAGGGACACATTGAGAGACAGCGTGAGAAAGTGAGAGAGAGAGAGGGGTGTGAAAGAAGGTGATTGAGAGTAAATTAGGGTGAGTGACAACTAATTTTGTTTCCGAATGGAAAAATCCCTATAAACTTTGTCCAAACAGGCAGGACACGAAAGTCATTGTCTGAAAACAAATGCACCAAAAATATAATGAAACATTTTTTTGTCATTTTGAATTTTTCAATACCACAAAACTTTAAGCAAGAAGGTTTGCCCTTTTGGTAACTTCTTATGTGATGAGCAATGGTAGTATCCTTTTTGTCATTCCTAACTGAATTTATATGCTCTAAGGTACTGTATGTCCTCCTAATTCTAGAATTGTTTATCCCAAGTACTTTAATTTGCAACTTCAGTCAATGTTATAGACAATACCAGTACATGTACAGTTAATAAAAGAAAAAACTTGTACAATTTTCATCTGCATTTCTATCCTTAAAGGTTTTTGATGGACCAATAAATCTGTATCTATAATATCCCTTAAAGTTTAGCGATAACCGTATCTTTTTAGAAGGTCTATTAAATGCTTTGTGCCATTAGGTCACAGAGGTTCAGACCACGTCCGGTTGTCAATGTTCACCCAAACGAATGAACCATACCACGCTGAACCAAAGGTACCTATGCAATGTATGATTTTATTATTTTGGTTCCTCTTTCTTGATTCTAACAATCATTTCTGTTTAGTATTCAGAGCTCTTTGATCTCGTTTTTAGAATGAAATCATCAGTGCTGGAGCAATGCCGACGAAGTCTAAGGTATTTGCCAGTATTAATGCATTTTCTGAGACCGCGTTACTTAACTCAACGTGTCATATAACCCCACTGCAAGCCTGCCTCTTCTTATAGCCTAGGCCATCTTTATGTAGAGCAACAATTCTTTTATCAGATCCTCAGAGAGTTCTTTGCCATGAGGTGCCATGTTGAACTTCCAGTGACCAGCTTGAGAGAGTGTAACACCAAATTTAACACACCTGCTCCCCATTCACACCTGAAACCTTGTAACACTTATGAGTCATGTGACACCGCGGAGGAGAAATGGCTAATTGGGCCCAATTTGGACATTTCCACTTAGGGGTGTACTCACTTTTGTTGCCAAGGTTTAGACATTAATGGCTGTGTGTTGAGTTATTTTTAAGGGAACAGTAAATTTACACTGTTATACAGACTGTACACTTTACATTGTAGCAGAGCGTCATTTCTTCACTGTTGTCACATGAAAAGATACAATAAAATATTTATAAAAAGGTGAGGGTTGTACTCACTTTTGTAAGACACTGTAAAAAGAAATTCAAAAAGAAAGGAAACCGGAACCTTATCACTATGCTTTAAAATTCCATGTTCACATCCCAAAGGACACTGAAAGATCACTCTGACAGTTCAGTATGAACCAAATCTAATATTTCTGAACCTTAGTAGAAGGGGAGAATATGAAATATCAGTAGCATTATATTAACACCTCATAAAATATTTCTTTTGTCTTAAAATGAAAACCTCTGCGCAAGTCACTGCTTGCATAATTGCACTTCATTTTAACAATCCATATGGCGTACAAAAGTGATGTTGCTTATTGCTTAATGAAAAATAAATGATGTGATTCATAGATGATAAATTGATGTTGCGATCTGAGTCACTCTAGAACCACTAAAGAAAAAACATATTATGAAAACACATAACACATGAACCGACAGATAAAAAGTATTATTCCAGTCAATATCACAAAAGAAGATTATATTAAAATACTTTCTAATACATAATATACATAAAAAAATAGAAAACATAAACCACTTACCTTTGGTCAGATTATTCTCGTCACTGATTGGCTGCTTGAAGCGCTCCCATTGATTCAATTTGATGGCAGAAAAGAACTATTCAGCTCATCTAGTCTTCCCGTTTTTTCCTGCTGGACTCTTAATCAATCCTTGTTCTCATATTAGATTCTGAATAGCCAAATGCATGTTCTACTTCCCTTACTGTGTTAATTTCCACCACATTTGCTGGGAGGCTATTCCACTTATCTACCACCCTCTCAGTTAGGTAAGAACTGGGAGATAGAAATTGTGACACCAAAAGAGTTCATCAAAGAGGTATATCTATTTAAAAAGACCCTAAAACTGGCCTGAAATGCCCATAGAGCATTTAAAGCTCTCATTCTTGGCCTCTCTTTCAATTGCAAACAACATGTTATATTTTTGTCCACTGGCTGAGGTTTTTTCAACGCCAGGGACTATTTTGATCCCAGTCTGGCAATGCCATGCAGAAGATATAATATACTGAAAGCATTTCAGCATTTCACAGTTATTGTTACTTTTCTACTGATTCGTTATCGCCCAAGTGTTCACTATTTTCAGTTATATGTAGTCTGTGAATTTTATTTATTTGTGATTATGGCCTTTATTCTGTATGTATTGTGTGTTTAATAATTATTATAATGTTTTGGGACTTTCATTTTTTCCGTCATCCATCAATCTATAAACTTGTAGCTTTTGATATCTGAGTTGCTAGAAAAATCCTATGTTTCATTTAACTTACATGGGGAAAAAATAACTACTTACCTGTGGGATAAGCTGCAGTGCTCCACCTCCCTCCACTGTCTCAGTTTGTGGCAATTGGGAGAAAATAAAAATTCAATGGGAGCTCTTCATGCGCATGAACACAGGGGATTTGTTAGACCCTTCGGGACATGCTAGCAGGAGACATGTTCAGCCAATATCTCCTGCAAGCCTATGAATTAGAGGGTAAGGAAAGAATAAACTGCAAATGATGGCTTCTACAGAAACCCTTCATGCATTTGCAATGGGGAGAAAAGTATGTCTGAAAAAGGGAATGTCAGCTACCGAATGGATTAAAGTGCTGGAGTATCGCTGTAAGAATTACTTAACCTAATTCCAATTTCTTGTATCAGCTAAAGTAGGCATTTGGACAGCCTATTTAATTTAGAAACAGAAACATAGAAACTGACAGCAGATAAGAACCATTCGGTCCATCCCATTTACTTCACTTGTCAAAACTCTAAGATGGAACAGAATCATAATAAGCTATGTCAACCATTTTTATTTAGCCTTTGGTCATCCAATTTCATATTATTCAAACACTGGGACAAATACATGGGCACCCCAAAGAAAATAACACTGATTCTTGTGGATTGTGCATCTTGTTTAATGACAATGTATTGCAATAAAGCTGCTGTGTAGTAGGCTTGTGCAGTCATTTTCGTACAAACTATTTTTAATGAAAATTGCAAGTTTCTTGTTTTTAAAACGAGGGCGATCTCCAACAAGACTTAAGTGCTGCAAATTTGTCATGAGTCGTCCATACATCACCACTCGTAGCCACCATTTTTTCTTCATTACAAGCCATTTTGGAGCTCATTGGGGAGGTAAAGTGTGTGGGGAGGGTACTTCCATGGCTGATGGGTAGCCAAACAAGGGGTGGTCTCATTGATGGCTTTGATTGAAGGCTCCAACAACCTGTGGGAGTTTTTACCTACTTTTTTCACTCTAACCAAGTTAATTTTTTATAATCTATCATATCATCTATTATTAATCATTGATTAATTAATATTGGCAACAATAAATATTGGTGACAATATAATAGGTATATAAAATATTGGGGAAATTCAGTCCTGCTTCACAGGGCTGCATGTGCCTATTATCTGCCAGTGTCTGCCTGCCTAGGACCAGAACCATACTACTACTGCTTCTTTACTCTTGGGGAAACCTTTTTTGAGCCCAGAAGGTGTCAGGAATCAAATAAGGTCCACAAGTTTCATCTGAGCCAAATGATTGGGAAACAAAATTCAAACAAACTCAACAAAAATGAAACAAACATTACTGACATCATTTGTCAACAATTAATGAACTATTCTATTTCAAATATGCTAGAATATATTACACAAGCCTAATTGATACAGTTTTCTGGTAGAAAACTGTATCCATTCCACCAAAATATTTATTTAGAGTTAATCTATCAGTGGGGAAAAAATGAAATAATTATACGGGGATCATTTCTAGGAAAATAATCTAATCATTATGCATCTAATGTTTCTTTTCATTTTAATTAAATTACTTTCATACTGAATTTCATATCACAACACCAAGATTTACATATCACTGTACCTTTCAGAAGCGTATGAAAGTATGTAAATTAATTTAATTTACTCTTGTTAATTAAAAAGCATTTTCCAAAGACTAAACTTCACATGGAGTCGCACTGTTAGGTAAAGTAGATGATTTCTGTCTATATTGAGCTGTTGGCCACGAGGCTGAAATGGCATCAATTTATAGGGATTCATGTTGTGTATAGAATGCCTTACAGGCAAAAGAGAAAATTCTTACTATTTGCAGGACCTTACAGCTGTGTTATATACAGTACTTTCTTGTATAAAATAAGGTGGTGGTGCTCAAGTTTGGTGGCTGTGGAGAGGTTTATTTCGTTGATGGCAAAGCAGGAGGCAAAGGGTGTATGCATGTGTGTATGGGTAAAGGATAGTTAGTGAATAAGTATGGGTAAGTATGTGTGTGTGTGTGTGTGTGTGTAAGCATGTTTTTTTTTAAGCAACATGAGTACTGGCATTATATATTTAAATCTCTCATTCACCTCTCATGCTGCACCAGAATAGTTACTGGAATAGGATGTATAGGTTAGTAAACTCAGTGTGTTCTATTGATTATGTTGGACTTCTCTCCGCCTATACATTTTCTTAGATAGTGTGGATGTGTACCTTTTATACACAGCTCAACTTTTTACTTTTTTTCTTTTTTGTTGGTCATTCAGCTTTTACAGTGCCCTCATTTCATTTCACCTCCTTGTTAATTGTTTAGTGATCCTTGATAATTTGAACCTGATGTGCTATGTTATCTCATTTGTGGAGCTATTTTGACTGAAGAATCTTGTGTAAGCATTTTAAAAAACATAGTACTATAAAACAGAAAGGTACGAGCAGATGACTGAGTATAATTCATAACTTCACAAAAAAGGCAAACTATGCCTTTGCTGTTATGAGAGTTTCAAAAAGCTTTTCTTTCATCGCCTTCTTCAACATATTTATATATTTAATGGGTTCATTATCAGCTCAGTTCGTTTCACTCATTGGCTGACTAGGTTACACGTTGTCTTCAGTGACTGGACAATGTTATATCACAAAAATATATACTGTATTTGCTCAATTAGAAGACGACCCTGATTATAAGACAACCCCCCAAATCTGAATATTAATTTAGGAAAAAAACAGGAGACAGGAGGATCCAGGTCCCCTGCAGCTCTGTGGGGAACTGGATCTTAGTCGTCTCATAGTCAGACCTATTTGAGGTCTGATTATAAGACAACCCCGATTATAAGACGAGGGGTATTTTTCAGAGCATTTGCTCTGAAAAAAAACTTGTCTTATAATCGAGCAAATACGGTAAATGACAAGAGGAACCCAATAAAGAAAAACAATAGTCAAACAAATTCAGATAATATGGATATGGTGCAAACCACTCCAAGCCTGCGCCCAACAGGCAATCCATAATGTAGGAGGTGAGATTCGCTGTCCGCTTATCTGGCAAGGTTATTTCTCTCTATGTATCTGTACCACCACTAAATTAATACTATATTTAATAAAAATAATACATCTAATATGTATGGATACATATATTATTGCTTTTACTGTGTGCACCTCCAACATTATCTACAACATTATATCACACCGGTCACTCATAGAGGTGTACGATTTAGTGATTACGTTTACGAAGTGGGGAAGAAACGTCAGTGAGGTAAATGATTCTAAAATCTTATATCTATGCAAATCTGTTTAATCCCGCCATCCTTCACATAGCCAGCCAGGTAGGGTTAGCGAGCAGTGGTAGGCCGCAACGGGCTTTATAGCTTTCATCTAAATCAATGCAAAGGGATAAACTTTAAGGCGTAGCTCCACCTACTTTACAGAATTTAACACTTTTAGCTCTAAATGCAGCATTAGAAACATTGTTCCAGTTGAATCTTTGATCAGTTTCCATAACTAACTATGTAATCATGTCAAAATTTCCAAGGAATTCATTATTGTCATGTAAAGCCAAAACCAATAGGTTGTTGCCATAGAAACTGAAAAGATGGCTAAGGTTTCTGCGTTATTTTTGATGTGACTAATTCTTCAGAAGCAAGAATCAAATACCATGAGAAGCAATGTTAAAGTTATTACTGTTATTATTAAGTGGACAGCGCTTCTATATTTCCCGTAGGCATAAATAATTTCTACAAAGCCTTGTCTCGTACACAGGTGTGTTAGGGTCCATGCAACGGAGAAAAAGAGAGAGACATATTTATTCCAATTCCCATTATTCATGGATAGAAGAGAAACTTATAGAAAGAAAAGGAAGAGTGTCGTTTGCTGTGGTTCCAAGAACCTTGAAATAATTATATATGTTTCAAGTATATGTGCTCCAATGAGTTAGTGAAACAACATTTCTTAGACAAAGATAGTTACGAAATAATTTGTCTTTGTGTGTCAGCTTTCTCTTTGAAGCTGTAGCTTTCTGAAAGGCCATTATCTGGTTTTTCTTAGGCTTGATTTCCATTCATTTATCATATCATTTTCTTCAAATCCCATCTACAAAATATCATTTTCCCATACTCTATAAAGCAAATCATTTTCCTGTAATTAATTGTGGCGAATGTACCATTTTCTTAATGTGTCTTAAAGTGACACAATGGCATTGCATTTGAAGCAATATTCTCATGTTAATTAAAACAGTGATTAAAACTTAGTGAATTCTATCTTTAATCTTAACCAGTAATTAACATCATTTATATTCAAGCTGAAATATATTATGCAGAAGGAAATGAAGCGTATGCGGCCTGCATAGCTCCCCTCACACACCATCAATTAATTAATAAAGCCCAACATTTTTATTAAACAATCCCTCCTTTGTATTAATAATGTATGAATATTTAGTGAATGATGTCCTAATAATGTAAAAATGCCTTAAAATATATAGCAGAAAAATAATAAGAGGAAAGATACAAGAGATATTTCTCTCCATAATGAAATACTATTAAAACAAGGGTGTTGCATTTAGTGCCTTCAATACCTCCTAAAAGGTGTTCTATATACATTTGGTCGATTAAGTCTTTAATTGAGTATTTGAAATGCTTTTTTTATTTGCAATATATCATTCTGTTTATACCGCTAACCCCTCAAACACCTCCTGCATGTGAGCCAGAAAGTATAGTGCAGGAACACAAGCCTTGGATAATTCCAAATCATTAAAAACGGCTTTAATAAACACAAAGATAATCATGAAAATAATAAACCTCTACATATAGTTGAGCTTGATGTTGTGGTATATTTATGTGAGCTGCTGCCTAGGGCTAGCCCAGGGCAGCTTCCCCATTGTCCCTCCCCATGACCTACCTCAAGGTATTATATCCCCTGTGCAGAATTGAGGAAGCACTCTACAGGGGTGGTCTGGCTAGACACAATACATATAGGTCGGTTACAAGGGAGGTCTTCGCTTTCCCCAACCAGCTCCTAAGTGATGCACCAAGGAAACCATCGAGTGATGCACCAGGGAGCTGGTTGCTAAGTAGGGCAATTGAATTTGCCCTCTGGTAATGTGCCACATTGGCTGCCACCCTCCAGACATACCTCACTATGCATAGTTCCTGTTTGCTTAGATCAGAAAAAGTCATTGGCCTGACTCACTAAGCTACTTTTGAACTCATGTTGAAAGCCAACGCCACTGACAGCTCAACTGTTTTAGTTTGAAGGGCATTACGGATGTCTGGGTAAACTAACATTTATTTTCCATTAACAAACATATATTGGGCTTTCTGAAGCTTTATCATGTATATGTACCATGTCCACTTTTACCTTTTATAATTTTGGTATGTGCCATATGATTGTCTGTTTACAATGTATTCAAATATTCTTACCTTTTTTTATTTCCAGGGAGTAATACTCAAGTGCATTGGCCTGTTATGAAAGAAGGCACCAGTGTTCAGCGTTCACCAAGCAAAATACATTTTGTAATGTCGAGAGCTCCACTTAAAATACATTCCTTGAGACAATCATTTTCCAGTTGGACAAATATTATTAGTTTAATGTGATCTGGAATGAATCCTTATAATAGAAATTCAGCTGCACACATGCCAAATATGCCTCAAAGGATAGTTTAGCTGTATAATCAGACCTATGAGATTGCTGTGCTTGATGAATAAGCTTGTTTAATGTGAGCACTTAAGGATCAGAAAAATCATGGTTATTATTCTTCAAAACGAATCATTACTGAAAACTTTAATGAGAAAAAAAATCTTAAGAGGCTTCTAATATCTTACTTAAATTCCGAAAATACCATATGGGATAATTCTGGAGAAAAAAAATATTGCGAACACAATTCCAAATAAATGTATTATAACAAATTAGTTCATAGCATGGAACTCTGCAGATCTGTCCCATAGGTGATGGGTGTGTCAGCTGTTTGACGTCTACCAGGATAGTGCCTTGTTCTTTGGGGATGGCAAGTGGAGTTTACTACCACCTTTTTGTCTCTACTTCTATTTAAATCCCCCATTGCATATAATGGAGCTCAGAGTGCTGCCACATTCAACCCCACAGCTCAGGGCCACATATTTTGGCCCAAGCTGTCAGAGGAGAAATTTGTTACTAGTATCAGATTTATTAAAAATGTTCTTTTTTTTCTAGTTTCTGAAAATATTCTTTCATTTTTCAAACAGTCCTATTTTTTTGCATATATATAGTATTTTCAGGTGCCTGCATATTAGTGGTTTTTATGTGTTCTAGGTATGATAGCCAAATCTACTAGACAAAACACCCTGACACCTTATCATACTGCCTGCGGTAAACAATAGAATGGCTCAATTTGAATCACATAGTAGGATATTCAGACTAATGAAATACACCGGAACAGACTTTCTTAGCATGTGAAAAAAATCGACACAGAACTGTATTTTATGCTCGAGGAGAAAAATATTTTTCATGGTACTTAAACCATTAACCTAATTAACTGTCAACCCTCAAATTCGAAAGGCTGCAAGAGTAATACTTCATTCTAGCCTCACCTATAAGTCTGGATACACCTTTTGACTTCTGATTTTGCCTGCCTTGATTCTAGCCTTAGTGTTGGACCTTGTCACTCTTAACCCTACAAACATTGGAAAGCCGCTGCCTGAAACGTTTTTGGAGAAGTAAATAGAATGAAAACACAAGACTACATACAGTATGTGTCATGGTTAGAACAATAGGCAACCTTCTGTTGCACCTTGTAATGCATAATGAAAGATAAAGGTTGCAAAAACAATTGTTTATTTTTTCATTGACCTTTTCAGCAACCATGAATGTTACAATAATGGATATTTCTTAGCGTGACTACAGAAGCGCAGAAAGCGATGCTGCTTTCCTAAAATTCAAAATACACAGAGGTTGTTTAGTTCATTACATTATTATGTATCAAATTACCCCTAGGTTTCATTTATGTGCTATCCATCCATTCCAAAGAGTGAATGAAGCTTCTAGATAAGCCAGTTATAAGAAATATCTCTGTGAAAAATTACAATTTTGTACACCATTTGGAAATACCAGTGAAACAGACATTCAATTTACTATCGATCTACTAGAGGGTGGCCCTGGCACTTCAAGGATAGTGGCTGCCTGATGACGTAAGACTGACAGCTGAATGTGTGCAGCCGCATGCTATGTTTTTATGCTCATGTAGTGTGTAGGCAGGCATATCTACCCCTGCCCGCGTTTGCCTGGTGTGCCAGAGGGCCAATCCATGCCTGCCATTTACCTATGGATATAAATTAAAGTGTACACAATAGCAGTTACATCAAACTAATAGCTCTCTATTAAGAATGCTTAATTCACATGTTTTTGAAAATATCTGACAAAAGAATAAGTAATATAGTAATGAAACTCAGATACTACAGATGGGAAAATAAAGAGATAGTAAAAAAGTTAACATTAAAAGACATTATGGATGGTTACAGGTTTTTGGCATATACATACATAAGCCATGCACGGGGTATAGGCTAGACTACTTTTGGCCAACTCCTTGTTTCCCTTTGAACCCCAAAAAAGAGCCTTGTATTGAAACATTTAAATTGCCTGATGGATTATATGATATCGATGAATACTCGTCATCTGCATAACTAAGAATTTTAGTTGGCCCAATTTGAATGGGTCCTGGTTACCTGGTTGCAATCTACTCTAATTGCTTCCATTGCAGGTTAATAAGAATAGCTATGTGCTAAGATACACTAATGGCAAGCAAGGTGCAAGCATAAGTAGGATTAAAAATATAAAACCAGTTTTCACTGTCAAACGTTTATTGGAAAATCTGTACCATAAATATTGAAGCGAATCGAAAGTAAAACCTCTACAAATTAACTTGCAAGCTCCCTGCACAGAAACCACTAATTTGCAGCAGCTGTGTAAGACTGTCACGATGATTGCTATATTCTAGATATGAATTTATTTCCATAGCTTATTTTTGTGTATAAAGTTTCATTAAAATAATGAATTAAGAATATGTATTTATAAAGCTCTTAAAACTATAATAATAATGATCATCACTGTGTGTGATGTCAAAAAATCATAATTAGGAGCATGAGATTAAAGGAAACAGTAAATGGACATTTTTATTTACAAGTATACAGTATATGTAGATTATTATGTGCATTTTATGGATGGAAAATCAGCTGTTTGTTTTTCTGTTTCAACTAAAAAGCAGCTGCATCACTAGTGGGGAGCAAGAAAAAGTGGAGAGACATAAGAGAAAGAGGGAGGTGGGAAGAAAAGGGATATATAAAGACAAAGAAGAGGAGAGCTAACGAGTAAGTGTGAAGGTAAAGAGAACAAAGAGGGGAAAAAAGAGGGAAAAAGGAAGGGGACTGATTAAAAGAAGATATAAAGAAGATGAAGGAGAGAGATAATGAAAAGGGGGGATCAAAGAGAAATGGGAAAGATAAAGAGAAATGGGAGAGATAGAAGAAAACAGAGATAACGAGATTTGAGGATAAATATAGAGAAAAGGGAAAGATGAGAATAAAGAGAAATTGGAGAAATAATGATAAAAGGGAGAATCAAAGAGAGGGGATAAATAGAAAGACCTGGTGTCCACTATGGCCTTATGGCACTTTGGCACTGGAACATTTTTCTGTTTTTTTTTCCCCAACGAAGCACGAGCCTCGGGGCTTCAATAAAAAAGCTGTCCATGAGTGTTGATCTGGCTATTGCACCTCTTCCCGAGTTTTGTCGAAAGGCTGTCTTTTATACAGGGCAATTACTTTAAAGGGATCCATGTATAAAGTGGATATAGAGGCAAAAGGTGATAATTGTTGACCTTATTTGCATGCGCCTACCCAGAATTCCTTGTGGTTGTGGCAGCACCTTGAGATTTCTGAGGAACAAACAAGCCGTTTAATAATGCTTCTACTACCCCCTTAATTTTAGTGGAAGGGTTTTCTATCACCTTTACACACCATAACTTATATAATGATGAAGATGGATGAAAATGGTTAGTCAGGCTACACACAAAGTAGAAGGAAATCAGTCCACAATTAGCAATAATATGAATCTCCAGCTTCTCTGTCTTTTGGCTAAGATCAAGTGTAGTACCCTATGGGAAGAGGGGGAAAAGCTTGATCCTCTGGCCTTCAGGCCCGAGGTGTACCCTTGAGCCCCAGAGAAATTCTGGGTCACGTTCACAACCTTGCACCTATTGTTGTGAAATGTGTCAGCACGAGGAACACTGAAGGCCAACGCTACAGAAGAAATACACTTCAGTCCAAGACCCTTATGGGCATGCGTGTAAATATTTTTTTATTTTTTGGCCTCACGGAAAATGGCTGGACACTTATTTATTACTCACGAATTGCACTTTCCGTTGGTGCAATTGTGCCTATCATTGACTTTTTTGATCACGGCCTGTATATGTTTTTCCTTTGGACACGTTGTCAGTTTGATGTTTTGGAGCACTGCACCGCAGTGAGGACTGGTTTCCAGTTGCTTGTTGGGAAAGGTGGGAGAAATCTTGTGGCTACCCACCTTTTTCCCTACAGTGGTTCTTCTCTTCGGAGGGAACCATGAAGATCCGACCCTCCTGCAGGCCTTCTGGACGGGGTGGGGAGGAAAAGCTCTGGCATATCCCATGTTAGTTTATCGACGGACCTGAGCTTTGCTGCGATCTTTCACAGGATTCACGGAGCGCACCCAACGAGAAGCACGACATGAATATCTCCAGCATTATTAAAATTAGTAAAAAAAAATACACTTCAGGAAGAGACATAAAATGTTGCTCTTTAGGTAAAGATTGTTGAGTATTTGGAAAAGGATTGCATTATGACCTTTGTAATGAACTTAAGTATCAAAGTATGTGAGATGGATCTCTTGAGAATTGCTTAAAGGAAGTTAATCAAGGAGTCAAAGCACTTACAAACACTTCACAACAGCTAAAAAAACTCAGCTTCCACAGAGAAGATAATATTTAGCAGCATGAAATTGGCATTCCAGGTGGTAATCTAATAACAAACAAATGGTAGGCATGCAGCACAAAAAAGCCATCAACGCGACTCGCTGTTATAAATCAAACATTTTATATACAATATAAAAACAGTTTGGAGGCAACACCAGGCAATTAACATTTTTTCATAAAGTATTTCTGCACAAACCGAAGATACTCTGTGAATATAATTTTTTTTATAAAGGAAAATGTTAACTTTTTTGAACAATATTTAATGATACTACCAGCCTGTTGTATTTTACACTATTATAACTGAATGCAGCATTAGAAGCATAATTCATACTACTATTGAATGCTATTTCCTAGAAATAACAATATATGTGTTTAACAACAAAAGTGAAAAGGGTGAGCGATATATATTCTGTTTCCCTGTTTAAAATATCTATAATTTGAAGAAAGAAATTAATTAAACTTGAAAATGTCTCTTAAAAATAACAAATATCTTCCTTTATTCTTTCTTTACTCTAGTACCCAGGGGTAAATACCAGTGGTCTCTGGCGGGGCCACATGGAAGAGGTCCGTGGCAGACAAATCAGGGTCAGGATAGCCAAGGTCATTCACAATGAGGCTGGAACATGGTACAAAAGAATTAGGCAGAGGCACAAACAAAGGACATTCCAGCGGGTATAAGGGTATTCTTACAGAAAAAGACAAGGTATAAGGGCAAACAAAAATACACAAGCCAAAAGACAATGGCCAGAATGCCGAGAAACTAATCTCAGGCAACTAGAAACCACAAATGAATATCAACACTCCAGCAAGGTTAGCCCAGTGGCCACAGAGCTTCCGTGTGGTGACACAGGCAGGTGAACAACCTCCCATGCTCAGGGTCCCTGGTCCTAAACCCAAGGTTTGTTATGAGTTGTCTTTAGTGGAGACTGAATACTGGAGTCAAAGTGGAGCCCATCAGACATTTTGATAAATATCCTATCACACCTACCTCTCACACTGCGCACTGACACCATCTTCCTCCATCCTCCATGATCACATTGGAGCAAACAGCCTTCTCGACATGTGGGTCAGATACAATCATCCTTCAGCAGGGCAAAAGTGATTGTTTTAAGTGAAAACCTCCCAGAATCTTTCCCAGCTTACTCACAGTGGCTCTACATTACGTCTGTAGCATGACATATCCCGAGTTGATATTCTCAGGCCATTTCAATCCTTAGTAAATGTGTGCCGAAGGTTTAAAGGTGCTGTCCTATGTAGACAAAATGATAATTTCCCTCTCTATTTTGATAAGCGAATAAACCTTAGCAAGTCTCCCATTTTATTCTTTCTTTAGTGATGTAAAAACAGCATAGAAATTTTTAAGAAATTTTCTATAGGGACAACCTATCAGCGCCCGCTTCTGTCGCGCATGACAAGTGTTCATGACAAAAAATCCTTATAAGATAAGGTTTTATATGCATAAAGAATTCTTTCTGTCAATTTTTTGAGTGAAATTCTCAAGAGTAGGTGGCACAGCATCTTTAATGCCTGGCATCTGCGGTAACAAGTGTTTACCTTCTGATAACCAAGTTCATGTTAACAAATTTACTATAAAAGCATCCATGGTTATAATCGGTTGTATTTTCCCATAGTTATACTCATATTTCAGCAGCTGTGATTGAGAGTCTCAATCATTTTTTTGTGGTTTGCATGAGACTGTATGATATTATGCCAATGGGTGGATACTTCAAATTAAACCTTCAATATATAAATAGAATTTAGATTGCAATCGAGTCTGGGGTATTTCTTTATATCAATTACATATGCATGTTATCTCTAATGATTTTATGGCACTTCTATTTTATGTCTATTATAGTATTCAAAAATGTATCTTAAGGGCAGATAATAAGAAAGTCATATCCCTTGGGATGATTGGCTCTTTCTTAGTTTTATGAGGTTGTGATTAGATCATTAATATTATAATATTATACATTATTTAGAATATCTCCCTGGAAGGCAGCAGTTTAACTTGAGATTTTCATTAACGGTCTGTGCACATGAATATACCCCTTTCCATCAAACAGCTGCTGTCAACAGAGGCAGCGTTCAAGGTTGCTGTTATTAAATGTTCCTGTGTAGCCTTGATTGACATTACTTTTACTGACACCAGGTTTTCTAATGACGCAGACACCATTTTCCTTATGCTTTAATAACATTTGCAATTATTTTCCTATCTCCTTTGAGAACCAAAACATTTAAGACATTAGCTTTTGTTTATTGAAGTAGATTATGCACATGCTGTTTTATTTTCTTTACTTAATTTATTTTATGCATCATGTGTTATGTTGCTCTGTGTAATTTATTTTGTAGCACACTATAGTAGTTCCAAAGGTGAGGCAAAAAAAGATATTCATCAAAACACTATGTGTTTCACAATACAAGTCTGATATATTTTTGCTATACATGGACCTCTTGGAGCAAATGTATGCCTTTAAGCAGAGCTCAGGACAGAGGCGCAATAGCTGGATCACCACTCATGGACAGCTGTTTCATCCTTAGCAGGACTCACCAACATGATGCGCCTTCTACTTCTCACAGAGGCACTTATCTCACTACACTTCTAGCAGGGCTTTTGCTGAGACAGCTTTTAGCATAAATCACTTCATTTATTAAAACAATCTAAACTTTTCTGTGCCTTTTGTTTGACAACTCTTGTGTGTTGTCACACCTGGCGCTTTATAGTCTACTGCCCTTAAGTCATCACCCCTTTTTTCCCCCTCCTTACCCCTATAGAAGGCTGTGTGAACTAATCAACAGCTGTGTGAGAAATTATTATGTAGATCGTGAGACCAAAGATGTCCAGCTTCTCCCATTGTAAATACATAATCTGTTTAATATATATATATATTTGGATTTTATGGAAAGTGGCTTTGGGGATAAAACAGCTTCAAGTGGTGAAATTTAAAATCATCATTATCATCGCATCAATACAGATAGTCTGATTGACTCAGGAATTCCGGAGGTCAGTCACTACCTTGACCTGCATTTGGTAACGTAATATAACTTCAAAGGAGATTGCAGATATTATTCTTTAAGCAGTTCAAACAGGAACCTGTGAGGGTTAATGAAAATATAACATGCTGTTACAATATCTTTACGACTGAAGGACCATTCAAAAATGAAATCATGTTAGTAGGAGATTTTTGTTTTCGGCTGATTACATTTATTAGATTTAACCCCTTCACGACAAAGCCCGTACATGTACAGGCTCACAATGCAGTCATTAATGGGTTGAAGGACAACCCGTTGTTCTTAAGGGGTTAAAGCACATCTATGTACATTGTCAGCCTGTACGAAGACAAAACATTTCAACAAGGTAAATATAAAACGCCGTAAGCCTCCTTCTGTGAAAGCTATTAGTGAATACAACATTTTCAAGCACTCAAAGAACTAGGCTCCGCAAAAATAAATAAAAATTGGAAAAGTTTTTTCCGACAGTAGTTTCCCCTGTACTTGGGATAGAAATGTTATTTTGCTTCTAGATGAAAGCACATATAAAATAGGCGACTATTTTCATATTATATGATGAAAATATAAAGTTTTGCAGTCTATATTTGTGAAAGCACTAGAAACTATATTTTCTCATTTAACATTTAAAGTAAATGGTAGATGAAAGCAGAAAGTTTGAAAAGCCTTTTTTTATTTTTACAAATCAAAAGATTGGAAAAACTGGGATTATTCGTTGCCATAGATGTGTACTTAGTAAATGAAAGGCTTTTTTATTTTAAAAAATCCAAATTATGATACTATCTTGATGAAAGGAAGCAAGAAAGACGGATTTTATTTTTAATACGGCCACATATGGCTAAGCTAATTTAAATGGTTTTATGAACAATATAACATTTAATAACCTACATATCATGATAAAACTGTTCATACAAATACGTAAGAGAACAGCGCTGAACACAAGATCTAGATATTTTCTTTAAATTACATTTAAAACTCCAAAGACATGACAAGAGTAACTCTAAATTTGTGTCTCAAAAAATAATTAAACGCTTTTTTTAGTCTTTAAAAAAGTTTTAGAATCTTCGCAGTTTCAGAGGAATGAAGAAAGAAGGATTTTGCAAACCTCACATTATTATAGGTTGCTTAAATTTGTTGCTGCCTACATGTATATTACAAGTTGTTAAGCATGCCATTTTTTCTATTTTATAATTTAAAATTTTGTGCTACTAAATTTAGATGAAGGACAAACCGATAAAAAAAGGTAATTTTTCTTCTCATGCTGCTTGTTTGTTGAATAAAGTATTATTTGGAGACCTGTGAGCGCAAATCTCCATTTCTGGACTTTGTATGCATCTGGCCAGGAGCTGCAAGCCTTGTGGACTGTATATAAGTATATACATATACAATGAAGTATATATACATACAATGAATATGTTTACGTACATACTTATTCTGGAGGGGGCCCCTTGTAACAGTTTTTAAACCTTGAACCACAACTGAATACTTATTGTTTTGAAAATTATTGATTTTTAAAAGTTACTTTATTGGTTAAGGGTGAAAAGCTACATGTCTTGTTTGTACTGAAATCACCCTCTTCTTCATAATTCTTGTAAGGCAGTAGGAGCAAATCAACTTTCAAAGTGGAAGGATAAATGAGTCAAATCATGTGAGTATTTAAGAAGCATTCCACAATAGAAAATAAAAAGCATTTCTACTAAATGTACAACTTGATACGTTATTTTTAACACATTTTCATAGTTTTATTAAGTATACTGATGAAAAGGATCGGGAAAGGTTGCAGGTGCATGCTAAGCAGACCCCTACAAATGGCTATTTAAACAACTAGAGACAATGCTAACAATCACCAACTCAAGTTTATCTTAATTGCCAAAAACAACAATTGTTTCAGTTTCTTATTACTGGGGTCATTGGCAAGCAGTTTTCACACAATGTCACATCCATTTAGATACCAATGTGGGTTTTACTTCAGACTGATCACGAAGAATCTTTTCACTGGTACATGGTTCACATAGAAACATAGAATCTGATAACAGATTTTCAGTCATTCTAATCTCCACATTTCCTGCTGTAAAATATGACAATTTCTGTGTTTTCTGCATTGAAATGAGTCTGTAAGAATCAATCCCACCTGACTGCAGTTCATGGTTTAGTCAATAAAAAGTGAGTTGTAAGTTAGTTGTGGTGAGTTACAAAGTCTATTCCCTTGCAAAAATACCAAAATTAGCAACATAATGCATACTTATACTAAGTTCAAATTCATCCTCTCACCTCAGCTCATCTACAACTCACTACTTAGTGAATAAAACCCAATATTTGGGTAGTAGTGACAAAAGTTGAAAATATTGTTGGGGAAGACACTGTTTAGGCGGTCTTTCTGCTCATTCTACATGTCAAAGGGAAAAGGTCTTGAGTCTTACTAGATAGCAATATTTGTTCCGAACCCTTACTATACATGCAGCATGCTCACACACCTGTTTGGTAGGCCTCATTTTTATACATTTGTTTTATTTGAGCTGGTACCTTGCTTTTGGGGTCTCCACCCAATCCATATTACATCCAGTCTTTAATGTCTCCTTTGTTATAATGGTAAGTAGCCAAGATGTATACAGCTTATTCAACTGCTCCATATAAAACATTAACCTTACTGCGCTTGTTTCGGTGAGACACCTTATGGGCCAGGCAACATTTAGTTGTTCAACAGTGCGTCTGCTACACCAGTGCAGTAGTGTAGACGCCAGCCGGAGGTATATTTACGTCTGACGCGGCATTTAACCGTAGTAGTAGTAGGTTGTGCTCATATTTCAAGCGCATTTAAAAATTTGGCCCTGGAGTACATTCCAGATATAATGAGTTTCATTCAACAGGTGCCAGTGTTTCGAAAGGGGAAAATAAAAATGGGAAAATAGTAATGTCAACACTACATAAAAAGGTATAGTTCATTGTGTAAAATAACATCTAATGTTAAGTCAGGAAATCAATAAATGGTTTTCTCATATATAATATCTAAAGCTGTTACAACCTCATTTACGCGTGCAATCATTAATACAAGCCTTTGGAAAGTATAGTATAGAGGTGGGGGTCAAATTTGATTGACAGGTTTGTTAGACTTAACTCTGCTGCATTTATGCATTAAAAACAGATTTCATCTGTCTGAGCCACCAAAATGTATTCAGCTGCATCTCTGGATTAAAGAAATGCATAGGTTTTTGTATATATTTTTTGAATCTACTGGGCATGCTACATTTCATCGCACAAGAGGGCACACTGTTCCTTTCTTCATGATGTTCCGTAAAGTCATGATAGGTTTGTGGGCTACTTTTTTTTTATCATGGAACGTCATGAAGGTTTTAAGGGGTTAACTGCAGTTTCTTTAATCAGCATTTTCCTCCTATTTCGTTGTTGTTGGGGGCAACCAGTATATTAGTGTATTATTTCCACATACCATATTTTGCTCTTGGTGAAAGAGAATAGCAGGTTAAAAAGGAAAAGAAAACATAAATTGATAGATTAATCGATTCAATCAAAGATGTAGAATAATTCTGCCTATTGCAATACGAGTAAGTTTGCATTTGAATTTACACTTTTCAAATAATTGTGGAATTCCAGCAGTTGATAGGATTTGCCTTGCTGCATCATTATGAAAGAACAAAACGTACTGAAGAGAAAATGTAGTTTCTGAAATGCGTCATGGATATACCTGTGGGAATACAAATTATTAGCACTTCTATACATTTTTCATGAATGTGTGGGCATGTACGATTTTAACACAGTGATAAATGACTGTAAGTTAATTTCTCTGCAGTTATTTTTGCCAAAAGGTTCTTTTTTATACTTAAAGACTTAGCACAGAGCAATTGAACCTCTGTGGTGACAGTAATGGGACCACAGAGGAGGAAACCCTGAGCTTTTTTGCGCTTCGAGCTATCGCTCCATCACTTCATTTTTAATAGATCCCGATGCCGCTGCATCTTTCTGTGATGTACTCTCACATTTAATTCATAATATCGCATCCTGGAGCTAAGCATTTATACGCTTTCATACTATAGGCAAATATAGATCAAGGCAGAATGCTTCCATTGACTTCACTACTTGGTCATGTAATAATAACCCTCTTAAGTCAAAGTATTTGATGAGATGAATTGGGGATGACTAAAGGTTCTTTTGCACAAAATAAATAAAAATAAAATAAAAATACATCATGTTTGACTGAGCAACTATTTGCACACCTTGTAATTCCACAGTAAAGAACAATGCAGGGCCATTTGTCTGCACACTATGCATTAGGCCATGAGCATTTTGCAATGACTGACATGAAAAGGACCCCCTTGGGCCATTCTGTGTCCCAGATGTAATATGCACAGTATGGCTGATAGGAGAGTGGGAGCAAAACATGCAATGAAAAGGGATAGGGTGATAATAAAGCGGTATTAAAGTGGGGATATTCCTGAGCAACTGGGGAGTACATTGATATGGCGACGACAAATAGTTATCCTTCACTTCCCCCTCAACCACCGAGTAGATTGTAAGCTCACAAGAGCAGGGCCCTCTTGTACCTTTTGTGTGATTTTAAATTATTTTACTAACTCTTTTGTAACTAGTACTAAACCTAATCATTACAGTAAAGAAGGGAAGTCTGTATGAGGAAGTTAGATAATAAGACACTGACAATGAATGATGGCGGTACTGTGCTCCACTTTACGTATTTATACAGCCAATAAGGGCTTTAAGATTTCTGATGACGGCCCTGCAGCCAATCACATGCACAGATATAGTCAGATGGCAAAGGCAACGCTTGTAAGCACCGCCTTTGTCTCTGTTCTCTGTCTTATTCTTCCTCGTTGTGAACGTGAGCTGTAACGGGGAAAGAGAACAGCAACAAACAGTTATTCGGTTTTTTTTACATACTGTATATGAATATGGTTTGAAAAAGGCTCTACTTTTTTGTATTTTGATTTATAAAATATATTTACAAAACAGGGTTTTTATATGTTACACGGTTTATGTATTTAGTTTCATGGAAATATCAATCTCACCGGGAAGTGTTAATATACAAAGTCTTGCAGTTGTATGATTGCCGGTCCAGTCCTTAGAAGACGGTCAATGCAGAATGCAAGAGAATTGCTGGAAAGAGTATGAAGTGGGACTAAGTTATGCTTTATAACTATTGGGCTTTCACAGTACACACGTATGTTACACTATGTATTAATGATACTAGATATTAGAGAAAAAGTACAAGGTGTCTTGTACACAAAGCATTTTTTTTTCATTTTTGTTTGGACATGTGTATGGAGAGTTTCGAAATGATAGCAGTTTTTCATCAATATAGAATATATCACCTTAAAATAGGCGAAGATCTGCACATTTCGGGGCTGGGGATAACATTCAAAAAAGTAATGCAAAGCTACCTCAGTGTATCAAATTAACCTCTTAACTGAGAGGTTTCTTTAAAAAAAAAAATAAAGCTCATGGAGCAGACAGCCTAATATGGCTGCTTGTTACCATGGTAACAGACACTGGATGGGGATTAAAGAGGCAACATGCTGCCATCTAATCTAATGTGCCCATAAATGGATCAGGGATATAGTCACATGACCCCCCCCCCACTAACCCATTTACTTCAAAAAATAAAATGTAAAAATAATTAAAACAAAAACAACACACACTCATTTATTAAAAACAGACTGATGGGAGTTCTACACAGATACAAAAAAGTTCAAAAAGGTCGGCATTCTTTCTTTCACACACTGGAATTTCCTAACTATCTTGTGCTGTATTGTACTATTTTGTTTTGAAATTATGGGGAAATAATTGGGGGGTTAAGGGGGTTCGTATGTTTACTGATATATCATGTGATATGATTTTGGTTCCTACATACAGCCATATAATATTATTTTAAAAGTTACCATATAAAAGTAACAAAATAACATAAATGAAATAACGCAACAATAATGTTTGAATCAGATTAAAATAGCTGTCATTTATTATGTTAAATAAAGCACAATTACAAACTTTGTATGACTGAGTTAAGTACATTTTGGAACATATAACCCTACATTACATCTCTAGGCTGTACGGTAGTAGCAAACCTAAAGCACAGTACGGACAAAACGAGTTTCAACGAGTTTGTCCCTCGCCGGTAGCCGTACTGTTACGTTGCCGCTTTCGTTTTTGACGGAGGCTGAAGTTCAGTACACGTAATCAGTGTATCCTGGAACCGGAGCTGGTGGTTTCTGTCCGGCTGTGTGTGGGGTACGGAGAGCCCGGCTGACAGGATGGCTCGGGATGGGATGAAGCACCGAGACGGGGCTCCGCGCCACGAAATGAGCGGCTACAGCATGCATGAGGAGGAGAACGAGAGGCTGACCGAGAGCCTAAGGATGAAAGCCAGCGCGTTAAAATCTGTGAGCATCCACTGACAAGTTCTCCGTCCTGCCGGCCACCGTACTCGGTAGCTGTGAGAGGTTGACAGGTTGCAGCTTACCCTGTCTACCCGGTGCTGTGCAGTGTAGAGCTGGGTTAGGGATACACATTAACTGGGTGTACGATTCCCATGATGTCCAGCACAGCTACATGGTAATGGAGGACCACCAGGGAGGGCAGCTAAAGACCCTCAGCTGGCTTAGAACCTCCTGAGAAGCTGGACTGGCACCAGAGTGGCATTATAGTATGTTTTATGCTTTAGTATCGTCTAAAGTGTTGGTCGGTTAAGATGAAGGTTAGAATCAGTAAAATCAGATGTTTTTAACATCTGATGCACTTGCAGGTAACAATGTACAATTTTTTGTAATGATTTAATATCCTTTTTTTTTTGTTTTTCCGTAGCTTTCCATTGATATTGGAACCGAAGTTAAATATCACAATAAATTGCTAGGAGAAATGGTAAGAAGTTTGCGTTACGAGGATTCTACGTTCAACACACAGAAGTGTCATCACAAGTTCCTGAAAATCTGTTATCCTGTTTGCAGTTCCCCAGAGCAGCCTGATTAAGCCCTCGGCCATTTAACAGCATTATATATGCTTACTGAGTAAATTATTTATTAAAAAATGCTGTTTTATTATAATTACTAATTCAAGTGCATGTTTTGAAGTTGATGGCTGAACCCAGATGAGACCCCCACTTAGTATGTGAGATCAGTGAAATAGGAGGGTCCGAGCACCCCTGTAGAGTTTTTCATAAGTCAAGTCTTGTAGGGAGTATGGGGGACATGACCCTTCCATTAATCACGTAGGGTAGATTTTAAATGACAAATGTTAGTTTTCCCCGATGCTGAAGAACAACAGCCCTTGTATGAAGTGTAGCGTCTGTAATATGTGTGTCTACCCCGCTCTTATTTTACTCCCGCTAACCTTAAAATCTTCTCTTTTGCAGGATTCAGACTTTGACTCTGCAGGTGGAATTTTAGGGGCTACGATGGGCAGACTGAAAGTTTTATCAAGAGGCAGCCAGACTAAGCTTCTTTGCTACATGATGTTGTTTTCATTATTTGTTTTCTTTGTAATTTACTGGTTTCTCAAACTCAGGTGATAAGACATTGTGTTTATTGGATAATGTGCCATTCCCATATGCTTTGTTCTGTGTTGTATGTCAGTCAGTGCCTGTACTTGGAGTCCGTTATTTAATTAGACAGCTAAAATATTTAAATTGGGAAATGTTGTTTGGCTCTGCCAGTGGGGAAATTTGCTCTCTTTTTATTAGAATTGTAACCACTTACTAAAGGAAGCGCCTGAGTGCCCCACCTTTTCCAAATTGGAATAAATATTGAGATAACCTCTTCCACTTGCGGATTAGAGAACTTTCGATCCAGGCACTGCATTAAAAACCTGTAGGATGTTGTTTTTTGGACGTTCTTATGGAAATGCCCTAGTTACTTTTTTCGGGGTCCATTATGTTCTACGAGTAAACATAGTTATATTGATGAGACAGTTTTACATAATAGCATTGGATTTTAAGAACTTTTCTAGTTATTCTCATTAACCAACTTACCTGAGTATATGATTAAGGTTTGCATACTATAGCATTTTATATATTGATGAAGCTATCATACGCAAGTTGAAGATATGCATTTTGTTCCAGCCTGATGTACCTTTGCATTGCTAGTTGTGCACCAAAATAACGTTCCTACATGTTAAACCATTGTTATGCACAAATCGGGCTCATACGAATCCTTTTAAAATGCCAACTTTGTCTTTAGTTACTTATGCTTAGTCGTTACAACACCTATGTTGCAGGATTTTATCATGTCATCAACACTACGTATTTTTCTACTTGATATGTTCAACAACAGGTGGATAAACGTCAACTGTATAACAAAACAATAAAGATATTAGCGGAGGTCCACTCAAAGAACTTTTCAAATGAGTTGCTTGAGAATCTGTTTGATGTTGAGTTGAGGTTAACGGAGCAAATAAACAAAGTGTTTTTTATTTCCTGGCAAAATATTTTATATTATATTCTATTCTATGGCACCTTATAAATTCTGTCAGCCACCCTTGGCTTACATTTCCCAGTGCTTGCACACACAATATCAGACCTTATTGTTTAAATATTAAAGGGCTACTTTATTAACACACTATTGAAATAATTCAACTCCATGAGAGATGTCATAAGTGTAACTTTGGAGGTGGTCCGAGGCAGTAGGTGTGCCAGTCGTAGCGTGGCCTAAACCTGAGCCAGCCGAATTGTCCACCATGAACACAGAACCAACAATAGAAGAGGTAGAATCATTTTAGTTGTTTCCATCTTGTCACTCGTGACCTTTGCCTCCTAAGGAGCTGTGCCAAGCCAGCCACTGGGCCCCAACTCATTCCACTTAAATGTAAAATACCTGCTGAGATTCTTAGTACTTTGTTTTATATACTTTTAAAAAATATATTTTTAATAATGCCTTAGTACAAACAGTAGTGTGTATTTCCTCAGTAACTCTGATCTACTTATTAACTAATGACCTACATCCAATGTGTACAGCCTCCTATACTATGGAGAACTACAAGCATTTTTTTTTTTTATCTCCTGGACATACATCTTGACAATTACAAAGAAAATACCAAAAGAGGTGTAAGATGTGTGTACACCAATAAGTGAAATGCTGCCCCCAACAGCCCTCTAATGCCGATTTTCTTCTGGTGAAGCCATGACGTGATCTGGAGAAACGTGTTAAGAGGCCGTGGATGCATTTATCCAATTCTTTTATCGGCTGTTTTGATGCTTTCTGTTGCTTTGTGTGCTGGAGCATACAATCCCTTCTCCCCTCTAGGTAGCTCTTTGGAGTTCCAAACTCCCCTCCTCTATTATGCCTGGGGGGAATGGGCCGCATTTCCTTTGCGGAGTGCGACCCCGAAGAAAGGGACCTGGTGTCCACTGTGGCCTTATGGTATGTTGGCACTAGTTGGCACTTTTTTTTTCTTCACTGTGGAGCCACTGACCTTGTCAGATTTTTGTTATGGAAAGGCAGTACAGCAAGCACCATCTGCACACACTGCACCTTTGTATGTGTCCCAAATAATCTCTCTGTGCTGCATCCCAATGGTTGGGTTAAGAAAATCAAAATCCAAAAACAAACACATGTGTTCTGTGGAATTGTGCTAAAAAACCCCCCCAAAAAACAACTATATACAAAGTGCCCCCCAAAGAAGCCCTAGTGTGTGTTAAAAAAATTATCCACACCCCTCTCTTGAAGGTACTCACTTGAGCCAAGAAGCAGCCCACTTATATATTTCTTTTTATTTTTTAATACATTTCTTTTTTGAGAGCCCGAGGGTCATGCTCTATGTCATTTACTAGGGTGCCGATGAAAACATGGTGGTCTATGATCCAAACTGTGATAGGGCAACAGTGGAGCCAAGTCCCCAGTCTTCGTCTTCTGGGGCCCCTTCCTTCCCAGCCATAAGGCCTGCAGGAGGGCCGGATCTTCTTGGTCACTCCCAGCAAGGGTTGGGACCACTGGAACATTCACAAGATGAGATGCACTTAACCTCACACAAACACCACAGCACACAGCACCTAGTCTCAAACCATAGATTAGGGACAAATCGCAACCTCAGGGCTGGGTTTCACACTTTTCCTTTCTCATAATAGGAATTTACTCGGTTTTAGCCAAAATGCTTAGACACCATCCACTTTTTTTTTCTCGGAGCCCGAGGCGCGTGCTCCTGGGTGCTGCATCTGTGCCATGGACGGCAGAAGCCAGAATACTGAGTTCCTCACGGGGAACCCAGACAAATTCCCCGGATCTTGAGTCTCACCCCAAAGGGTGAGACTCCTTTGCTGTCCTTCTTTGAAGAGAGGAAGGGACCAGAAGGCTCCCAATCCTCCTCCAGCAAAGTCCAGGCTTCACTGCCTCTAAAAGGAAAAATATAGTGACCAAATCGTGTGCTAAATTGTGGTAGGGGCCTCGCCGTGAATCAAAAAAAACGTGAAGTCAAAAGGGGAAATTAATTGGCACTCGTGAAAAATGAAGTGATATATAAATTAAAGAAAAATAAGGGCAGGCCATTTCTGGCTTAGCCAGGTTCAAAAATAAATCATCTTAACCTCAGGACCTAATGGTGCGAGGGGAAAAGGAAGTGAAAGAAGACCACCAGTGAGATTGTGCGCTCACCGTGTGCAATACCGCACACGGTGACTCCAACATTTCTGCTGGGCAAATCAGCACCTCAGGCTCCATTGCTTTCCCAGCTCTAAGGCCAGATGATCAGTATCCCCTCCCCCAACCAAATGGAGACTACACTTGATCCTAACCAAAAGGCTGAGAAACTTAGACACCATCTATTTATTTTCCCACAGTCCAGACCCACATGAGGAAGGTCAATATCTGCACTCATTGTTACACTTGTGGTGAACCCCAAGGGATCCTCAAAGGGTTAAACTACATACAAAAAAGTTGGAATAACCATTGTTATTCTCAGCCCATTTTTCTATGCACTTTTGTATGCATTTCACATGTGAGGTTGTTGGCTCCCTTATACAAATTAAACTTGCCTCACATAAGCTCTGGACAGGCTTTGTAGGCAGGATCAGACTGATATGTTCGTGCAGATTTTTTCTCTGTAATGGCACAAGTTAGGTAGGCTATTAAGCAGCTGCCTGTTCTTGGTTGAGTTGCACTCAAACCCTTTTTTTTAATGTAATTTCACCCTAACTTTAAAGGTGAGTCCAGATGTGGACCTCCTGGTTTACTATTCATTAAAGACTATTGGGTAGATCTGTGGATGTATGTCCCAAAAGGTTATTGCTTTTTTGGCAAGGATCAACTGTAATACCTCAGTGGAGTGGAGCCAGGGCCGGCCTTTGGGGTGTGCGACCTGTGCGACCGCACAGGGCGCCACACTCCAGGGGGCGCC
>VKOC01016969.1:0-21819 GCA_009364415.1 Spea multiplicata
TTTTTTTTTCCTTTAAATTTTTTGAAGATGATTGATGTATTATTCGGCACCTACGCTCGATTTCGCCTTGACTACTATTAAGGCAAATGTTGCATGTTTTATTTTCATGCATATTGAGGATGATTGTGTTTTTTTTGTATGTTAATAGTTGTTTAAACGGCAATATCTTGATAATCAGGGATGGAAAGAACAAGCCACCGTGTTATTTAAATGACACTTAGGCTGATGTCTATCAATTGTCAAGGATTAAACTCTCCACATAAAAGAGCGTTTCTATATGAAACCATAAACCGAGAACGTATAGATATATGTTTTGCACAAGAAACTCACTGGAAATTAGGCTCTCTGACTCGATGGTTTTATAAAAAATATCCACTTGTTTTCGTATCTAGCTTGGAACACAAGAAAAAAAGAGGGATTGCAATTCTTATAAAAAACAATATTAAGTTTGAAAAAGTACATTACGAATCTGACCGAGAAGGCCGATATGGTATATTAATATGTAAATTGAATGATGTGACATACACCTTAGTAAATGTATACGCACCAAATACGTCTACAGTTAACTATTTAGATAAATTCTTTGACCATGTTCATGAAATTACAAAAGGTTTCCTTATAATAGGTGGTGATATGAATTGCATCCAAGATACCAAGTTAGATAAAGGCCTGAGACAGGGCTTATATCCCGATATAAAAATGAAATCTTTAGCTAAATCCTTTTCAACTTGTTTAGCTCGTAACAACCTATATGATATATGGAGAATAAATAATCCTTTCGCGAAAGATTATACCTTTTATTCATTGGTCCATCATTCATATTCCAGAATCGACACTTTTTTCACAGACAGCAAATCGATAGAATTTTGCAACTTTGCGTCTATTGGCTGTCAAACCTGGTCGGACCATGCTCCAGTTATTATAGAAATTAAAAATATAGAACAACCTAGAACAAGATCAAACTGGAGATTGAATGAATCACTATTATTATCCCCAATTTTTAGGGAAAAATGCATTACCACAGCCAAGGAATATATAGAAATTAATGATAATGGAGAAACCTCTAATTCAACTTTATGGTGCTCATTTAAAAGCTTCATGAGAGGTCTCTTCATAAAACAAGGTGCACAGGTGAAAAAATCAAGGGGAAAAACCCTCTCAGACTTGTATATTGACTTGGCAAAATTAGAAGTTAAAAACAAACTAAATCCATCGAATCTGCTTTTTGAAGAGATCAGTGCAGTCCAAGATAAGATTAAAAAAAACTTAATTGAGAAAACTAGTAGATCTTTACTTAGACTTAAACAAGAATGGTATTATAGTAGCAATAAAACCAGTAAAAATTTGTCAAATAAGCTCAAAAACCAAACACAAAGGAATAGAATTAGTAAAATTGTGTTAAACAACAAATTATACCTGACTCCTAAACAAATTGGAGAAGCATTTCGGTCTTATTATTTATCTTTATATAACCTCCCAGATATAACTAAAAACAATTTACAGATAAATACTTTTTTGGAGGGGTTAAATTTACCAAAGCTTTCTACGACGAAATTGGCAAAATTAAATTTGCCTATACAACTCTTAGAAATAAGAAATACGATAAGAAACTTACCCAAATCTAAAGCTCCCGGTCCTGATGGGTTTTCTGCCCCTTTTTATCAGCTTTTGGATTTTATCATTTCCCCACTTCTACTTAAAGTATTTACAGAGATACCTAATAATAAAAAGTTTCCAGATGAAATGCTACAAGCCATCATAACTCCTATTCCCAAACCAGACAAAGATCCAACCAAAGTTACAAACTATCGCCCCATTTCATTAATAAACTTAGATATAAAAATATTTTCTAAAATCTTAGCTGAAAGATTGAAAGAGGTAATGCAAGACTTAGTACACCCAGACCAAACGGGCTTTCTTAAAGGGAGAAATGGACAAGATAACACACGAAGAATTCTGAACCTTATATATGAACTCCAAAATTCTAAATTAACTGCTACATTAATAGCCCTTGATGCCGAAAAGGCTTTTGACCGGGTTAACT
The DNA here is from genome assembly GCA_009364415.1 of Spea multiplicata. Lineage (NCBI taxonomy): Eukaryota > Metazoa > Chordata > Amphibia > Anura > Pelobatidae > Spea > Spea multiplicata. Next base: position 2,045 of record VKOC01016969.1, read on the forward strand.
GGTCTTTTCTACAAGGAACATTAAAAACCTTTGGTCTGGATGGAAACTTCCTCTCCAATACACTAGCTTTATATACAAATCCCCAAGCTAAAATTTCAGGAACTAATTTGGACTCTAACTATTTTTATATTCGGAATGGTACGAGGCAAGGATGCCCGCTAGCCCCTTTGCTTTATATTTTATCTATCGAACCTTTGGCAGAAATTATTCGACAATCAAATAAAATTAAAGGAATAACAACCGGCCCATTAGAACATAAGATCGCATTATATGCGGATGACATTCTTCTTAGCCTTACGTCACCTGAGACCTCAATTCCAGAATTGATAAAATGTATAAAAGAATATAGTCTATATTCTAATTACAGTCTTAATATACACAAAACACAAATTATCAACTTTAATATGAATACCTCTCAAATACAAAATCTGAAAAATGAGATTCCACATTTTGAAGTATGTCCATATATAAATTATTTAGGAATTAAAATTTATAATAATCTTTCTGATTTAATAGAAAACAATTACAATAATCTTCTAGAGGAATTGAAAACTCAACTATCGATATGGAAAAAATTAGAAATATCATGGTTTGGAAGACTAAATATATTAAAATCTTATGTTATACCTAGAATAATTTACTTGTTTAGATCCATTCCACTTTTAGTTCCTCTAAGAATTTTAAACCAATTTGAAAAACTGTTTCTTTCCTTTGTGTGGTTAAATAAAAAACCAAGAGTATCACGCTCCATCTTAAATAGAAACCTATCACAGTCTGGACTTAAATTTCCTAATTTACGATCTCTATATGAAATTTGCATGTTTGGTCATTTTATAGTTTGGGATTCAAAACGTGATTCTGATCTTCCTTGGCATAAATATGAAAGTTGGAGGTGCGGTAATCAGGACTTATTCCAATACTACTGGCTTAATTCTGAAAATATAAAAGATTTGGATGTTGCTAATCCATTGATAATAAATGTTCTGAACAACATGCTTAAGATTAAAAAAAAATTCATATCTAATGATTCAAGTTCATCCCATACATCTATTGCCTCGTTGAAATTTTTTATTAAAGATATTGATTTTACAACGTGGCATTTACATGGAATTAATAAAATTGAAGATATTTGGTCTCCTTCAGGATTAAAATCTTTTTCAGAACTTCAAACCAAATTTTTTCTTCCAAATAAAGAGTTCCTCTCTTACTTAAAAATTGTAAACTTTATTAAAGCTAAGACCTGGCACTTACCAACCATTCTAGATAAATTTTTAGAGAAACATCCTAAACAAAAAATAATTTCTAAAATGGGGACTTTGCTACTATACTCGACTACGATAGATAAACCTATTACTATTCAAAAATGGGAATTGGACTTAGATATCTCATATGCGGCAGAAGTATGGTATTCTGCTTGGAACAGTTTAAGGAAGGCAATTCACTGTATTAATTTACATGAACAGTACTTTAAGTTAACACATAGATGGTATTATGTGCCTACAACCTTACACAACATTTCTACCACCAATTCTAATACATGTTGGAGGTGTAAACAATCGCCAGGCACAGCAGCTCATATATGGTGGCAATGTGAAAGATTAAAGCTATTAAAATTTGAAATTACAAATCTTTATAATAGGCTGTTTTCACAACAATGGAGTTTATCTTCTCAATCTTTTTTATTTCATATCGATATACCTTTGAAAAACAACTCTAATTTAAATTTAGCAATTAACATTTTTGCGGCAGCAAAAATCTGTTTAGCACGTAATTGGAAGTCGGAGGATACTCCAACTTGGCCGCAAATAATGAATCAAATTGAATACCAACATAAAATGGAGAAACATTTCTACAGCTTATATAAGAACATACAAAAATATGACGAAATTTGGACACCGTGGCGAGAGATAGTTCCATTAACTTCAGAAATTGTAATCCTTGACAATTAAGACTCAATAAATAACATATCTTTTTCTTTCCTAATCCCTGTTATATTAGGGCTAAATACATCTGCTCTCAGTTTAATTTGCCGTTAAATGTATAGTGTATGAATGATAGGATATTGATAGAACATAACAAGGATAAGACTGTAATCATATGGATTATCATGATTAATCCTATGTGCTTGATATGTTTGTTATGTGTTCTGTAATGTCATAAAATCTTAAAACAATAAAAAAAATAAATAAATTAAAAAAAAAAAAAAAAAAAATATAGATTAGCTAGCACAATGTGCACTGGAAAACAGAAGTGATTGTTGATAAAGGGCCTGTCACGAACACCCGCACAATGGCACTCACCGGAGGAGTTATTCTGCCCAATCCCCTGATACCAAGAGAGGGGCCCTTAGTAACAGAGAACCAGGACTTAGAGGATCCCAACAGCAAGGAGGCCAAGTGCGGGCAGGTAAATATAGGTACTGAGTAGATAAGGTGAAGGAATCTCCAGACGAACCCCACAGGTAGAATGGAGCCGAAGGGGTTAACACAGAACAGGTAGTGTACAAGCCAGAGGGTGGAGACACGGAGCGGGAAGTCAGACTAGCCAAACTGGTACACGGATCGGGAACCCGGAGTCCGCGAGCGGCGATCTGGCCGCTGGAGCCGGGAGGTCGGGCATCCGACATCTGCGGGAGGTGGTCCGCCTGCCAATGCCGGGCGCCGGATCTGTGACAGGGCCTCTGTACGGCTCTCATGATATTCCATGAAAAATCAGCCATTTTCAGCAATAATGGCAATTTAATGCATTAACAATGTCTACACTGTATTTATGATCTTATTGATATTATTTCAATGGACACAATTTGCTTTTCTTTCAAAAACAAGGACATTTCTAAAGACCCCAAATCTTTGGATGGCAGTATTCAAGGAAGTAGAAGGAAGAGGAGTGACAGGCAGCTTTGTGGAGAATGACCTCTTAGTTTCCTTGTTAAAAATGTTTTGAACATATACTGTACAGTAAAATCAGATACATGAAATTTGTAAATTCATTTTCCTAATGAATGTATTATGGGATTAAAATATTTTTAATATGGGAATGTTCCCAAAAGTGTTTTGCTGCGCACTGATTAGAACTGTCAAATCACGCAGAACTTACATAAGGGCAGTCTGTTACCAAATTCTTTCCAAAAAAAACAAACAAAACAAGCTAATTCTATATGTGATAAAAGCAAATTGCAGTGAGCACCTGGTATTTTATTTTGTGTTGTAATAATATAGTATTATTATTATTATTATTAAATCTTTACTTACTATTACTGCTAAATTAACCAAAGCTTAACTTGCCGTGTTCAGAATAGTTTTGGTGTTATTAGACAAATGTGTTTTTCTGTGAACCAGAGCCTGCATCCATGCAGCCAGTTATCTGCTTTCTGTCCCTAAAGTGGCAACATTCCAACGTTAAATGTTTATTTGTTGTTTAAATATCTCTGGTGGCAGTTACAAAAAATATAATGAGCAGTCACAGTTTTAATAAGATAGTCATTAATATTAACCAGTTTTGGAATACAAGTACAAATTGGCATCTATTAATATGGATGCCAATCTGTTCAAATGTTTCTGTATAAATATTATTCTGTACGGTTACTTTTTTCATTTGTAACTTAATCTCAAGTAGTTTTACAAGCTGACATAAAGGTATGAAATATGCTTCCCAGAGAGATGATCCACCCTTTTTGCTGGGTTCCCTATGGAATTAGGGCTCATCAAAGTATATGGGGAGTTTAGTAGCAAGCTATTTTAGTTTGTACTACAAAATAAGGTTTCAGTGATTTCTTTCTTCCGTTGTGTTTATTCTGTGTGGCTTCAACTAGGGTTGTCACCCAGATCACATGGAGCCAAATTCACCACACTCAACCACCCAAATCACACCAGGAATGGAGATGGGCATAAAATCAGGCCAGATAGGTAAATTAAATGTGTGCGACCGATTGCTGGGTACATACAGCTGCATACTCTTGCACTTTTCCTGCACGTGGCGTAAAATGCAAGGGAGAGGCACTGTTGTGCACTGGCCACTGGGCATGAGCCACGCACACCACCTCCAGCCACAGAGATCACATTAAGCCATACAAATCACACTCCACCACTCTCATTGATACATATCACAGTCTACCACACATGCACACCACACTTGCTCACACAAAACACACTCAGCTACAGACACTACATGCCATGTTCAAACACTGGGCAACGTATGGATCATCTCTCTTAATATTAAATGTTTTCAAATGCTGTTTTCTTTTTATGTAATAGATCACAGCATCTCATTACACATGTTATGTAATGTTTGTTAAAATACTGATGGGTAATATGCATGCAGTATTTTGCCTGCAGTGGCAAAGTTCCTAGGACTGGTCCCCTGAAGAACACTCTTTTTCATTCGCTTTACATTAGGTAGGGTGCATCTGAGATAAGAAGCTGCTCCTCGTGCATAGGGGCTAGTCCCTAAGAGAATTGAAGGGCAATACAATCAGGGTGAGAGTGAGCGCACAGAAATAAAAAATACAGTGATCCAAAAACCCAGTAATAAGTACTGATTTACAGAGCACCTGGATGAAATCCAAAAAGTTTGCAGGTACAGATGCAGCCACTGTAGAATTCTAGCCTAGGCTTACTAGGTCTGTTGTGGCAGTTCCAGGGTAGAAGCAGCCCCTTTGCTGCATAATGGTGGTGGTGGGGGGGGCAGATTGCCCTATTGGCCACTGCTCTATAGACTGGTTGGGGAGTTCAGGGATCTCACTTATAACAGGCCCATATACAGTACACTATGGAGTGTTGTGCCTATCCAGCTCCATAATCGTGTTAACGTGTTAGCATGTCGGGATAAAGTAAGGGTGGGAGGCAGCTGGTACAGTGCCCTGGGTCAGGGCTATACAGCACTGGCCGTAGCCATGCAAACTGTCCCTTATTTCAGTTTTAATGTTGTTTTGCATATTTTACTGTTAAGTAAGCAAAGCGTATTTTTAAGTCACTGGGAGTTAATAAGTAATAATAACTGCCTTTGTGATAAACCGATTTTTCAAACTTTTAGCCAGAATCATTTTAATATATAAGCTGGATTTCACAACTTTTTTCTTGTTTTAATTTGCAGGGTGAGCATGCGTTAACCTCACCATTTCTGATTCTGCCCTAAAGATACCTAGGTGATAAAGGATTTTTATGTGTACTTTATGCTATCTTTGCTTTGGATGTTTTTCTGTTCTTCTTCACCCTTACATATATCTCAAACAGACAACATGATTATTTAGGCTAATGTCCATCTAGTGACCGTTGTCATTGATAAAGGACACTGCACACATAAAGATACAATCCAAAAAACATAAAGATAACCCCTATTACTAAATTGTAGTTGTTTTTTGATGAAAGTACAGGGATACGTGATCTAAATGCACTCTGTTTCTGTTTAGTACTCCATCATAAGGCTTTAGCGTGTCACTAAGATGGCATCCAAATTCTTCTCATAACAAACCAGATTCTATTGTCAGTAAAAAAAAATGAATCCCTGGTAATAAAATATCAATCTATGAAATGTAATATTCTCATAGATTGCAATTAATAAAATTGGATATTTAGCACTTATTCATTCACTGGAATATTATTAATAAGAATTTACATTAGGTGGTAATAAACTAAATATATTAAACACAATTGAATTATTTTGGATTTTCAAATTAGCTACCAGGCACTCAAAATGCATAACTATGAATAGGACTTAAACTACATAATTAAACACTGAAATTAATTTCTTCTGTCATCAGATACACCACATTTTTGTCAGAGATGTAAGGCTCATATTTATTAATGGGGTTCACTAGTATCATGTCTATTTGGATATCGATATGGTTCTATATTATGGAAAATGCATTAATGTGGTTCAGGATCATGTATATTTCAATATGGATATAGTTCAATATGAATATGATGATTGTGTTGACTAAATTAAATATTAGGTAATTTATATTTATATCAAGCATATTGATTAACCAAAAATGTATTATGGTATCATAACTATATAATCATGGAAATAACCATGCAAATTATGGTATAAATATAACAATATACATTTTGTCCATAAATCATAATTGCCTAATCACTGAAATGAATTACCTTGTTTAAAAGTTATTTATTCCGGAGTTGCGGACCCAAATCCTAATGTTTGATATGATGGTTGACAGTGGAAGTGCTGAGTGGTCGTACAACATGGAAGTATCAGACTACATGTGTTATGAATTTAGAGGAGACATTTTTAGTTTGTCGTTTTTGATTGCGTTTAAAAACATTGACATGGTACCTGCTTGATAAAGGCTATATTCTGAATCAATGACTGATATATACATGCTTCTCTTATTTCTCTTGTTTTGAGAATAAACTAATACTACTAAACTATGAAGTGAAAAAATTGAAAGACCTGAAAGTTGAAACACCAACTTATTTCTACCGATATAATAAATATGAGAGGGAAGGATTACCAATTTATTCTTATAGACAATAAACTGATAAGACTGTTTTATTGATTATCTTGAATTTACATAGGTAAATGTGGGCAGCAAAAGCAGAGCCAGACTGGGGGTGACTAAAAAGCCCTGGCAATGATGTATGCATGTAAGCATGTAGTCTTTGGACACTCTTGCAGTACGTGCTTGGGATAAACTGTCGATCTTAATTTAGCAGCGTGAAGACTAAGTTTGGATCTAGGCATATAATAATTTTGTGAAGCTGGTGAAGTATGAATGGCTCTGTTGATATCCAGCAAACATTATGAAGTCCTAGAAAAGAGGGACATCAGGAAGGGGGAGAGAGATTTGAGTCCTAAAAGGACACGTGGCAGGTATGCTTAAGTAATATGTATGATTTATTTAAAGCTAAATTATCTGGAAAATTGTACATAGCGGTCATGTAATGTTGTGCTTGTGGATAATACACACTGCCTAAGTGTGCTATAAAATAAATAATGTGAATGTTATACAAGAGATTTTGGAACTCCTTAGAGGGAACACTACCTTCAAAGTAAAAGTTCAAAGCTATTGGACTCCTATGCTAAAAATAGCTAAAATGAATTGTATTGAAGTTTTCATTATTCAACTTTAATTTGTTTAGAATTCAGTATTAGGTCATCAAAGCATAAGAAAACAGTAGTTTTATAAGTAAAATGTAATAAAGTGCATTATGCATAATGTTGATTATGCAGAATTCCATTCAGCATGGTCTGAAAGCCTTTTAATGTGTTTTATGTATCATAACTTTGTGTCAAATAAAATATTTAACCAAGCGTCCTCGCATGAATGTTCCTAGCATTAAAATGTGTAATATTTTATTAACAATTCAGCGGGAGAGCTTTGATGCAAGTTTTAAAACATCCCATTTTTACTAAAGAAAACATCCAAAAAACAGCTGTTCAGTGCTTTTACTGCTCTTAACTTAGCAAGCATAGATACAAACTCAAGGGCACATCAAATCAAAGAAGCAGGATGGTCATGTACTATATGTATGTATATTTATATATGTATATATGCATGAAAATGAATAGTGGTGGAAAGCATCAAAAGCATTGTAAAACTGCCAAGAAACATAAATGATATGCCTCCCAAGTGTCCTGGCTTTCACAAGAGAATTTCTGTCACTGTCCTGCTTTTGCATGCAGTTTGCATGGAGATTGTGGGGCAGGTTGTGTTATCCTCTGACCTCCCTTGGCTGGACCCCAGAGATGTAAAATCAATAGAGATATTTTCTGTTTCAACACAGACCGTAATTGCAGTTCCTACATGGCACCTCTGGCCCTACCACATGACTTTGAACCCACCTCTGTCTCCAATCCTGTCCACATCTGGTGACACCTTTTCTTCCTGTAGCCACACTGCCCAACACAGGTGCCTTGATCTGAGCAACTGAAATATTGTGGGTATAGAGCCAGCAACCTTGCCTTGTTTCTGACAGACTTGCAGTCAATTACGTAAGCAGCAGCCTTTATACTGGGGTTTGCTCCCAGCCTTCCTGGCTCTGATTCTGTGTGTTCTTTATGTTTGCCTTGCTGTATCAATCCTTTGATTTTTACCCACAGACTTGTACTGTGATTTAGAGGTTTGTCTCATCCTATTGTTTTGGTTTATTGGAAGCCTTTTCTACTTTCTTAGCTCTGACATTTTCCAGTTTTGTTCCTTGGTACTGTCTCTAAGTCCTCTGATTTCCTGGCTATTGACTTTGAATTGAAATGTATTTCTCTCCTGTTCTGGCTCATTCAGTGTATGACCTTGGATAGTCTAACCTTCACAAGGCTTGTGCCACAGGCATTGGACTGCCTTGTTTTCCTGCCACAGACCCCTGTCATCTGCCAGTGGTTGTCTAGCCACAGACCCCTGTTGTCTGCTAGTTGTTGTCTAGCCACAGTACCTATTCCAGAGACCTGCACAACCATGCACTGCAGTCCAGCCACAGAGACTTCCACAGATGTTCACTCCTGTCTTCAGGCAAGCTCTTGCCCAGATGGTTTGGCACTGAGGCTGCCTTTGTGTGCATCCCTTGTGTGCATCTCTAAATAGTTTAGAAAGGGCCCTACTGACCTGGATTGGTATGGTCCAGGTCAGAAGGGTCCTTTCTGAACAATTTTGAATCGGAACTTTGAGACAGTTAGAAGCTTTCTAGTCACTGCCTCAGTCTTCAGCCCTCTCCCTGTTGCCTACTGTTCTATTTACTGTTCCGAGCCTTGAAGACAGATGGTCTGCAACTGCAGGCACAAGACTCAAGCTTTCCAGAGCATATTCCAGAACTACCATGTGTCCCTGTGCAGAGACTCCAGCATGACTTTATGATTAGCATTTTTAGTTGTGACAACTGAGTAAAATAATTAATTTGGTTTGAGAGTGAAATTCATTTGCATTTTGACCTTTCATTAAGAAGAGTTCTTTATTTTCTGATGTGCTGTAAGTTTATTTTTTATCAGGGAAATGTTAGAAACTTTTTATAATTGTAGACATGTTTTATTATCATTCACCAAACAGTCAAGTAATTTTTTTGCAATATGATTATACTTATTTTATTTTTACAAGTATAACATTTTGGATTTTAACAAATCCACCAAGAACCATCACAAAACAGTAAAACATGTTGATACTGTATTTAAAGTTGATAGCAATTAGAAGGTTATAGTTATATATTTTATCTTCTTACTTACATTTGCTAAAATGTTTTTGATATTCTGCCACTCTCTGCAGGGAAATCCGGGAATCTTAAACTAGCAAATGTTGATAAGCTTGGTATCACTCTATGTGCATCTCCATCTCTGTATGTGTAATACAGACTGCCTGTCACTTAGAAAACAAAAATTAACTCGCAGTCATTGTACAAAACCTTTAAAAAAGTATACATTTTGTATGCATTGTTGACAATAGTTTAGTAATCTAATTTACCATTCAGCCTCTAATCAATCGAATTTATGTAATTATCAAAATGACTTACTGCAATATGGAGGCATAACAACAAATATAGTGCTAAAAATATAAAAAGACAACTTTACAATCTTATCTTTTTTTAGTAAAATTTTAACCTCCAGCATTAAGCCATTGGTAAGTGTGGCAAGCCAGAGTAGTGTAGAGGATGTCTGTCTTGATGCAGGAACAGACCTTCATGCACCACCTTCCTGATGAGCTTGATGATATCATATCCTGAAGCTGTGCTTCAGAAGACACTCAGCAGCAAGAGGAAGATAGCGGATATCTGAGAAGAGAGATGGGTTTTCTCTGCTGGATCAAGTTTGACACAGAAAACGTTTACACTTTTTTGCTTCTGTGTTTTGGGTTTAATTTTCAATTGATTAACTAAGACATTAAAAAATATATTAAAATGTATTAAAAAGCACGTGTAACTAATAAACAAGTGTAAATCTTTTAGCTTCTTATTTTCAAAGCTGTTATTATGTTGAGTCACATGACTTTTTTTTCTGTTATGTCTAACAATATCCCTTCTGTGTGAAAATATATTGTTAACAATAACTTAAAAGAGATTTGTAATATAACTGTATCGGTTTATCGTCTGGAAAGAATAATGCTTACAAAATACATGTTTTTCCAAATAAATAAATCTTTTAAGCTAAAAGAAAACAAAATATATGAATAGCATTGACTGAAATTAACAAATATTTGGAAAGCTGACTTACCCAAGTTCCCATTACCCTTTCAGCATAACAATATAGCATTTTGATGATTTCAAAAGGGCAGCGTTGTCATTGAAAGAAGACAATAGGTATCATTTTGTGCAGCAGTCTTCAATCATTGTTTCCTTGATTTTTTTTTTAATTTAAAACAAATATTATTAAAAACTCAATACTCAAAAGACAAAGGTTATCAGTATTACTCTTCAATTTTATTTAATTTGTGAAATGTTCATAGAAGTGTTTGAGGAAATTTTTGATGACTAAGTGTAAGAAAAATAAGAAAATGTTAAATATGGATTGCGACTTTCTTTCATATTTCTGAAACTTAAAGGTTCTCTCTTTGATCTCTGTAATCTCAATTTACTGGTTAAGGTGGTTTATAGCAGTGTTAAGTAATCAAGAAAACGTTCTAAATGTATCTGTATTTAAAAGGTATTGATACGATACATAGTATTATAATTAATCAATATGTCATGGAAATAGTGTTGTCACGCACAGTGAAGGAGGAGACACCAGTATCAGACAGGACCGCAAGATATAGAGTCAAGGTCAGAGTAGCCAAGATCAGGATGCCAGAAAGTAGGGAAGTCGTAGAACTAGCCAAGGTCAGGGTATCAGAAATCAGAAACCACGAGTAAACAAGCCAGGTTCAGCAACAGAAAATCAAACAGAACGCGTACTGAGGTGTAGGCACTATAGGACATAGACACAACCACCAAAAGGCAAAGTCCAAGGGTTTCTGGGGGCTTAAATAGACAGAGGAAGGTTTTGGTGCATAATTTGAATTTGGCTCCAGATTTCAAACTGTCCCTCTGTCCCACGACCATCTTGAGTGTGGCAAGCACGTAACCTCCCTTTATAAGGCAAAGGAATTTCCGCCAGCGCCGCTAGGGGGAACAAAGACACCGAAGATGACGGTGCCTCGGTGATGGAACATGATCTCCCTCTTCTTCGCAGCTGCTGTGAGGTGGCGGGAGGTCTCCCCCTTCTTTGCAGCGGCTGTGTGTGATGATAATTGTCAGATTTCTTCTATTTTCACAAGGACATTTAGCTAAAATAAAGAACATGTCCAAAAATCTAATATACATTACGAGCTTCAGAAATGTGAATGCTTCAGGTCTGTGGCTCAGAACCTGGCATGGGAAAGGTGCATCTTAGTAGGCTCTTTAACTTTATTGCATTAATAATAATTTTTGTTTTGTTTCCCATACATATTCAAATCTGTGACCAATTTTTAATCAAACAGTGTTGTGTTTTTTTGTTGGGGGTTATGGTATTTGAAATCCAAGCCCACAAAATAGTCAATATCTCAGTCAGGAGTTGCCGTAATAATTATGTGGAAGCACCTACTTGAACTATGAACTTAAGGTCTAACCCTTGTGTAGGAATTAGTGGGCACAGAAGGGAAGCTGCCTCGTTTAGGATACTAAAGAAATGAAAAGTGGTAGTTTGAGATGTTCTGATCTCAGATTTAGCAGAACAGAATCATAATCTGTGGTTTTTGGTCAAATGAGATTCAAAGGGCAATACAGTAAACAGATATCATGTAACCAGGCACTTACAATTACATAGATACCATGATTTCAAAGAAAATATTTGGATCACAGTTAGCTATGGGTTTAAACATATTGTCCAAGTGATCTGGTACTGTTTTCATAACAGCAATAAATCACCTGGTGATTAATTTCAAGAGTTTCCCAGAAAACAGCAGTGCTTTTCTTTATAGGAGTGGTGGTAAGTTTGTTTCATCTGCAGCTCATTTTTAGTTTCCACTTTAATTTTCACCTGTCATGTGTTATTTATCATTAGTATACAGCCTCTTCAATATGAGTTAACTTTGAAAATACTTGGCTTTCCATATTTCATGCTTGGAGAGACAAATTAGTTTTACAATAAGTTATAATGTATAAATGTATTTAATCATAACACAAAAGACAACACAAGAATAAGCACAAACTTTCCAGGGAGATTCAAAAACTCACCCTTCCATCTTTTTGTCTTTTCCTGAATTAATTTTACATTGATACAATTGATTTTATTTTATTTATAAAGACTATATAACGGGTTAGACTTTTCCCTCAGTCAAAATCTTAATAGCCATTTGCACTGCAGCTACAAAAATTGAAAGAATCATAGACGCACTATGCTCAGATTCAGATTCTTTATTTATTTCAGTACCTTTTGGCTATAACTTTGCAAGATATTTTTGTCGTATCTGTTGACCTCTTCAAGAAATCTTTTATATCATACTTTTTCTTGTAGGGGTGCACAGTGAAAATGAATGTCCTTTTTCTTGACACTGGAAGGATCAAAACATATTCAGTCCATCGCGCAGACCTTCCCCGGCTGTCAGAGATCAGAGTTCCCCGCACGGCCGAGGAACTCTGACAGCGGTAAGTCTGGAGGAGGGGGTGTGTTAAATGGGGGGCATAAGGCATTTCTGGAGGCAGAGTGCTCTATGAAATGCCTTTTAACCCCCTTAATGCCACTCTGCTTCCTGAAATGCCTTTTAACCCTCTATACGCCACTCTGCCTCCTGAAATGCCTTATACCTCCCTATATACCACTCTGCCCCATAATGTGCCTTTTAACCCCCTAAATGCCAGAGTGGCATATAGGGGTATAGGGCAATTCTGGAGGCAGAGTGGCACATAGGGGGTCAAAAGGCATAACATGGGGCAGAGTGGCACATAGAGAGTTAAAAGGCATATCATGGGGCACAGTGGCATTTAGAGGGTTAAAAGGCATATCATGGGCACAGTGGCATATAAGGGGTATAAGCATTTTCTGGGGCAGAGTGGCAAGCCTGGGGGCAGATGTGCATAACTGGGAGGGCGGGTTGAAAAAAAAGGAAATAAAAACAAAATATTTTTCTCAATTTATTAAAAAAAATAGTTCACATGGTTTACTTTTTTCCTACAGGGTCATCTTATATTCAGGCTTTTTATTTTTTTCATAAATTAATATTCAGATTTTGTGGGAGTTGTCTTATAATCAGGGTCATCTTATAATCGAGCAAATACGGTATATACAGTATATATTTATATTGTATTTATATTATAATATATATTATAATAAATTATATTATAAGATAATTGGCCCCTCTATTAACAAACATGAGCAGATTCAGAGAGTTAACCCCTCTATAACCAGACTTTAGACAAATGTAAGAGGCTTCTGAACGCTGAGCCAATCAGGAGAGTTGGAAAGTCTCCCCTGATTGGCTGAGACCTCCTTCACTCAGAATTTTCATTCTAGGACAATGAAAAAATGCCCGGGACCCAGGACATAACGTCCCATTGCAGGACTGTCCAGGGCAATCTGGGACATGTGGTCAGGTTAGCATGGTGATGTCATCATCAGTATTAAGGCAGAAAGCCATGAGAAGCCAGTTCTAGAGGGTAGTGAATAAAGCATTCGATTATTTCGGGTAGACCTATGAAAAGTTATTCCTCCAATTACTGTTTTCAAGGTTGTTCAGTTTGTTAATGATGCAAGTTGTTTTGCTTGAGCCTGAAAGACATCCTTTAGTTGATGTATAGTATCCTCTAAATCGCTACATCTCTGTCCCAGCTTTTTGAATCTTGTTGAGTTGGTTTGCAATTGTTGGATGAATTTGTCTAAGGAAGTCTTAATGCTGATAGACCTTGATCTCATATTGGGACAAACAAGTTTGAAACTTCTCTGACTGTCTCCAAAGAGTTAAAGATAAGGGTACTCATTTTTGTGTTTCTGTGTCATTCAAAGGTTAGGGTGGGTGAGAGAAAGGAGCCTTCTTGTGTTTGATCAGTGGGAGCAGCTATGGTCTGTGTAGTTTATGTGCATTTTATTTGGTTTGGTTTTTCTTCTGGGACGAGTTCAGTATAATTAGTATCCTTCAGTGTCTTGCGCCAACCTGTGGTGTCAAATTGCTAGCAGTAGTAATGGATATGATCATAACGTAGCGGAGATAAGGCTACTGGTGAATTTTGATTATCATCGAAATGCAAAGGCATCCAGTTGGGTAGGATGCCTTCAACCCAAAGGGCTAGGTTGATAGTTTGCGTGTTTTCTGGATAATCGACATTCCATTGGGTAGTAACCCACAGCCTGACACAGGCCGTAGCTGTCAGTTACGCGTGTGAGCCGGTCAAGCCCTCATCTTCCCCTCAGACCGTTTAGCAACAGTGAGCCCTATGCACAGTTATGGTATCTGAAGCTATGTAGGCTGCTACTGTTCCAGCTATGCTGGTGGACTCCTGAGCAGCATAAACAGAAGGCAGGAGGTTTTATTTGGGAGTTGGTATAGCACCTGAAAGTAGGATGTTTTGCTATGTGCATGATTTTAAATTGATGTAAGTACCTTAAGCGTTGGAGCACATATAAAATGCAGCTGCCTTAGTAAACTTCGCCCTGGAAAGGCCTATATAATATATTTAAGCAAATAAGACTGCAAACTCCATCACAATAATTTTGTTAATCATCAGAAGATAGCAATGAAGTACTGATTTTCTTTTGTAAACCTGCTTTAAGACAAAAAAGGTCCTTATCCATGACGGAAATTTTAGTTCCATTTTTTTTAAACATATACTGGTAACGCAGACTTTATGAACGTATTGCCTACAGGCAATGTCACTGTTGAATCATTTTGTCCTTCTCATGCTTTGAGTAACAGTCAGATGTTAATGATAAGTGATATATGCAATGAGACCAATATAGATCTTGAAATTAGATTGCCATTTTTATATGATTTAAATCATATTTTATTCTAAAGATTTGTCATAATGATAACTTAATAAAATAAAATGTTACCTGTAAATTTCATTACCTGAAAGGCAGCTTTATCGTCTTTTTCAATTAGCTTAACCAAATCACAAAATATCAGTGCTATAAGTCAAGCCACAAGAAAAGCAATGCATTTTGCCACTGTTTTACTGCTTTTTAAATTATTTGCTGCAATGTGATGAAAACCATACTTTTCTTTTTTATTTTAAGCTACAGAAATAGTGATCTGTGGAAGCTGCTTGTGGAAGACACAATTATATACAATTATTGGATAAGAGGAATGATTATGAATATTTGACAGCCCATTTAATGTTACTTTGGTTTAATAAGATGAATGTGTTTTATACATATCATTTCTTACCTACATTTGACCAAAGTATTAGTTTGGAAAGAAACTAGATGAACCTGAGCATACATCCCCTGACCCAAAAATAAAAAAGATCTAGAAAGTTCCATATTGTTCTTATATCATCATATATCACATCAGTAAATGTAACTGTACATTAATAATAATTAAGTGTTCATAAATTGGGCAACCCTTTAAAAGGAAACTGCAAGCTAGGCCTTCTCATTCTTTATTTAATGAGTAAAAATTTATTTCAGGCAAATTCATATAGTCAACTTTTTCTATTGCTCTCTATTTAAAATAATAATTGATTCAATATAAAAAAAAGAGTTACAAATGATATATATGCATACACTGATCATAATAATCATAAAGTCCAACTCTACCCATTGTTCATGTGTTGGTTATCTGTAAATGCTTGTTAGCAGAATAATTTAGTTTTTCTTTCTTTTTTTTTAATGTCATATAACATTGCTGTCATTTTTCATTGTAATGTAATGTAACAGCACCTTGTGGAGATGATAGAAAATGCTTTTACAATGCATGATTATATCATAGTGATAAATGTGACAATTTTTAGCTCATTTTCATGATAAAATGTCAAAGCAAAATGTTTCCCTTTATCATCTATAGCTTAACAAAGAATACACACACGTACATATGGAATCCATTCTTTACATAAACAAACAAGGTTGATTTTACACCTGTGAAAAATGTATGTTTACTGTTGTGTGTGTTATTATATAGTTATATGACCGAAAACTATAAATGCAAAATACACATTATTTGAAGTAGTTTCTTAAAAATATTTTATTGACTTGATTTTGAGGTTTTAGTTAAATTAACCAAAATGTTCCAACTAGATATGATTATCTGCCTATGTAAAATGCATATGCATGTTAATTGTTGAACACGGCTTTTACACAATTCAGGATTGATACAGTAGATAGCGGCAACCAAAACAATTACATTTTACTTATTTGACCTTATTTGTTCCTCCCATTTCTCAATTCCTAAATAAATTCCTCTCATTTGTTGGTGTATTCTACAGTACATAAATGGCCTGCTTCTCTATCCATGTTTTGTGTTGTTCACAATGGAACTTTCTGAATAGGAGAATGTCTGTGTAATTTATTCCTGATTGGTTTTCCTGCTAACCTTCTTAGGGTGCTTTTTTTTCTTCCAAATGTAGATGTTGTTTTACTGATAGTCAAGGGTATCGCATCTACATTTCCTGATTTTCATTGCTTCCAATCCTTTCTTGAATGTGTCAGTGTTGTATCGTTTTACTGTGACTTGATTTTACACTCTTGAATGGCTTTGGTTTCTTAAATATGTAAGTGAATAAAACAAATTAATGGTGATAAGGGTCCCCACCAGCAGGTGAGTACGTAATAGTTTTACTCTGATTCATTTTATTGCCTACAATTTTCTTATGTATCTGGTATTTGAATTAGTTGTGTAAAAGTATTTTCTGTACAAGTTTTGTGTTATAAAAACACAAAATATTTTGTTATTTTGCATTTTGCAGCTAGTTGGATGTATTTTTCGTATTTACATGGTTTGTGCGCCGCTAATATTTCCAGGGCTGGACTGGCCTACTGGGAGATTTCAAGGTTGGCCAACTGGTCTAGAAGCTGGTGAAGCAGCACTGGGCACTCGCTGACATCAATGCAGACTGATGGCCGCCTAGGCCTGCATCTTACCGCTATGGTGCTCGCATGCTCTGCATGCAAACACTCTTTTACCACCTAGGGGCAGCAGGAATGCAGTGAGGTCATGTTATATTACGTTACGAGCAAGCGCCACAGAGAAAGTTGCATGTGAGGTAGGGGGTGCTGGAGGGAGTATGAATGAATAAGTGATTGAATGGGTAAATGAATGAGTAACTGACTGAACAAATGTATAAGTGTGTGTTAGCATAGTAGTATAAGTGTTTGGGGGCAAAGATGACACAGGGAGGCTGTTTAGGGCAGAAATGGTACATACAGATGTTTGGGGAAGAAATTGCACAGGTATGCTATTTTGAAGGCATTAATGACATATGTAGGCTGTTTGTGGGGCAGAAATGGCACATGCAGGTTGTTCAGAGGCAGAGATGGCACAGGCAGGCTTTTTGGTAACTATTCAACTAAGCAGAGTGGAAAGGGAAGGTCATTTTCTATAGGGAACGCTGTATGTAGAAGCATTGTTAAACACCAGACAAGCCAGAAGGCTTGTTGTCACAAGGGATTCTGGGTAGGCACATGCAAATAAGGTCAACAATTATCACCTTTTGCCTTCACGCAAAACTCGGGAAGAGGTGAAATAGCCAGATCACCACTCATGGACAGCTATTTCGTCCTTAATGGGACTCATCAGCATGAGGTTGTGATAATGGCTTACCATTTGAGGCTTGGGGTAACCAAGAAATACCATTACATAAGTTATGGTGGGTTAAGGTGATGGAAAACCCTTCCACTAAAATTTAGGGGTATGTAGAAGCATTATTAAACACTCATCTACAGACACCAGACAAACCAGAAAGCTTGTTGTTCCCTCAGAAATATCATGGTGCTGCCCCAACCACAAGGGATTCTGGGTAGGCGCATGCAAATAAGGTCACAAATTATCACCTTTTGTCTCTATATCCACTTTATACATGGATCCTTTGAAAGTAGTTATTTTTTCACACACATTTTCCTTCAGGTATGAATTAACAGGTTCTGGTATATGTCACTGTCAGTGTGTTCAGTAACATCTCCTGAGTATAGTGATACCCCACATATCTTTAGAAATGTGATATATGGTTTTGGCCCCCAAATATCGTCAAAAACAAAAGGGCAGGACTAAATGTGTTGCCAAAATAGAAAAAAAAAACAAAACAGAAAAATGATTTTGAACCTTGTGCACAAGTTGACTTTTCTGTTCAAAGTATCAGTTTAGAAAGAAACTAGATGAACCTGAGCTGGATTTGAGCAGCCACATCATTCTCACTCAAAAAGTTCTAAAAGGATAAACCATATATCTTTAAATATGTTATTTTGCCTTACATTATTAGATTTACAGTTATAAGGTGACAAATAGACAAAATAGTGTTTAACGTGCGCTCTGTGTAAGAAAAGTGAACACCATTTTAAACAACTTAACCCCTTCAATCCCAGGGGTTTTTGGTACCTCAAAGCCCAGAGCAATTTTGCAATTTTTGCGCTATGTCGGTTTAGCGATGATTCTCTTTTCCTGTGAATAGTGTACCCATATAAACTATATATTGTTTTTTCAAGGAGAGATAGAGCTTTCTTTTGATACCATAGTTGGATGATTAGCTGAAAATTTAGAATTAGAAATTTAGTAAAAACTAGCAAAAATTAGAAAAAAACATCTAAGTTTTTTTACATTTTCCCTCTGAATCCTCACAAAATTAGTTAAAGAGACAGAAAATTCCATCCAGATTTATCAATTTAGGTGTCCTGATTTCAGAAATACCTAATTTATATAGATTTTCCATATTTTCCCAGCACATATAGGCAACATACTATAAGGTGTACATTACTTTATACAAAGCCGTTAAATTTTTACATTAGGTATGATGGGACTGCAACTCTAATTTTAAACAAAAACACCCACAAAGGTATATATTTCTGTAAAGCAGACAATCCAGGCTATCCTATCAGGGGTATTAGGGCACTCTACATGCAGGTATTTGGCCACCAATCACTGTCAAAGGTGGCCACAGAAATTAGTTCCTGCACTTTTTTCACCAACGCGTCTTAGTATTTTGTAGTATTCTTAGGATTTTGTGTACAGGGTATGTGTTACGGCAGATAAATATATCCTAAATTGTTCAGCCGCCTCTCCTGATTACGGAAATACCCCACATGCCTAGTTTTTTGTGGGTTTCTGGACATTACAGGGCACAAACGGGACCATGCGCGTTATAGATTCCAAACGTGAAATTTTCACATTTTGCTTTAGTAGACCTATGTTTCATTTGGGGCTGCTTAGCACCCCCTAATTATAAATACCCCCATAAAAGTATATATTTCTGTAAAGCAGACAACCCAGAGTATCTCATCAAGAGCATTTGGACAATTTCCATGCAACCATTTGGCCGCCAATCACTGCCAAAGTCAGCCGTTGCTCTAATTTTGTGCACTTTTTTCACCAACACTTCTGTGTTGCTGAGGATTTTTGGCACAGGGTATGTGTTACGGCAGAGAAATGCAGCCTAAATTGTTCAGCCGCCTCTCCTGATTACGGAAATACCCCACATGCCTAGTTTTTTTGTGGTTTTCTGGACATTACAGGGCATAAGTTGTAACGTGCCGGCAAACTGGATCACAGTGTGTGCTAAGCAAATGCTATCTATGAAGCAGCTTAGCAGTCCCACAGGAGAACATGTTCCCATAAAAGTACACATTTTTGGAAAGCGGTCTACCAGAGTATTTCACCAGTAGCATTTGGACCATTTTCATGCAACCATTTGGCCGCTAATCACTGCCAAAGTCAGCCGTTGCTCTAATTCCGTGCACTTTTTTCA